>CATKHJ010058200.1:0-18224 GCA_949750685.1 Vernicia montana
TGAGAGAGTCTGCTGAACAGGAACCTGAAGAGTTATAATGATTGTTATATATTATATATTGCCACAGGTTCTGTTAGCAGGTGGGCCCATAGCCCAGAGATATGAATATTTGATAATATGATATATTCCTTCATAGTAAGATATGTTAGGCTGACTACGGGTTCTGGAAGCCTTAAACTTACCCGTTTCCTAGTGCCGGTCACGTGCCTAAGAATCGGGTCGTGACATTTTTCATCTAGTATAAGAGTCTATTTAAATATATAATTATTTAAAATAATTTAATATGTAGATTAAAGATTATGAATGTTGATTGTTTTATATAATTTTACTCTTGAAATATAAATCTAACTACTTAATTAATTATTAATAAAAATGCTCCTATCCAAAATCAGCCTTAAAAATTCGTCATCCTTAAACTTTTTTTCTTTTACCTAATTAATTAACACTTCCAAATCCCCAAAACAAAACCTAAGAAATTGAGAAAAAAAAAATCTCAAGTGCATTCTCTTTTGTATGAGTACCGGTGCAAATTGAATTATTTTTTGAAGCTTTGAGACACTTGACTACTGGAATTTATGATGTGTAAGACATAAAGGCCAAGCAGCCCATGTGGAATTTATGATGTGCAAATTGATAAGGTCGGGTCTCAGCGTTTATTTGTAAGATAAAAAAGAGGGGAAGTGTGTTTTTATGAAAATTTTATTGGGAAGGATATTTGTTATTTTTTTCCTATTTTGGGTATTTGTGTAAATTTAATTTTTTTAATTTAGATCATTTGAGCCCGATTAACGGTGTTACTTACTCCATTAGTGACATAGGCCCACCAGTACTTGATAGTTTTTTCTTTTGAATTTTTTACATAAATATATAAAAAATATATATGTATTATAAAAATATACTCAAAAAGAAAAACTTAAAAAATATCTATTCAGTTACTTTTTATTACAAAAATACTCTCATTAACTTTTATATAATATATATTTAACAGTGAGTTTTCTTGGAATGACAATCTAATAATATTATTTTAAAAAAAAAACTCAACAATTCTAAATTTCTTCTTAATATTATTATAAAATTAATTTTTTTTATTTTATGAAATAAGCTCTTAATAATCATATATATTTTAATAAATGAAAATTAATTTAAATGAAAAATACAGAAAAATATTAGAAACTAACAATAGTAAAAAAAAATAATAAGAAGAAAAAAAAATTGTTCCTTTTTATATATTTTAATTGCTTGATGTAGTCAATATTTTTGCTATCTACAAATATTTTGATAAATTGACAATAATATCAAAAAGTGTATTAGCACAATTAAAAAAAAAATAGTAAATGATATATGTTTACGAAAATATGGTATACGTTACGTATATATTTGGTATCTGCAACTAATTTATATTTATACAGATTAGAAATATAAAAAAAATAAAAATATAAAGTAACAGTAAATGGTATACGAATACCATAAATTTGTATACTTTTAGTAGATTTTTGGTATCTACAACGACTTTATTTTTATACATATTAGAAATATGAAAAATTAAAAAGATAAAATAACAGTAAATGGTATACGTATACCATAAATTGGTCTACTTTTAGTATATGCAACTATTTTAATATATACATATTAATTTAATTAAAAAATTAGTTAAATTAATTAACTACGTGTAGTATATAAAAAATAATTAATAGATTTTTTTCTAAAACAATAATTAATAAATGCAATTAAAAATAAATAATATCAATAATAATAATTAATTATTTTATTTTATTTTATTTTATTTTATTTTATTTTAATAATAATAAAATAAAATAAAATTATTCAGCAAACGACAATTATTGCTAAAATAAAAAATTTATTTTAGATATTAAAATTTTAAATTCAATGTTTGAACTATTCATAAGTCAAGTTTTAAGTCTCAATCTGTGAAAAAAATTACGAATTGGAAAAGTTGGACAATTGAAAATTTTAATATTTTCCACTGAATATCCAAATAATTCACTTTAGAAAAAAATTCGAATAATTCAATTTAAAAAAGCCAAGAAATAAATGTATAAAAATATTAATCATGGATTTTTAATTTATTTATAATCAACTTGATCTTTCTTTAGAATGAAAAGAAAAAATTCAATAAATAAAACACGTGTATGTAATATAATATTATAAATAATAAAAGTAATAAATTGGTGATAAATTTAGACTATATAGTTGATATTTGTATCTATAAAAGTCTGACAAAATTGTATCGGAATGAAATAAAATTTGGTTATTTTGATTTTATTTTATAATAGATAATGAAATTAGTTTGTTTAAATAGTCAATTATTTGAAATGATACTAGATTTAAATTTGAATTTCAAGCACAAAAATATTAAAAATAGACATGACAAATTTCAAATGATTGTTCAATCATTTCAGATGACTATTATAGAAATTGTCTATTTTGTTAATTACTTCACTAAGAATTTGAATTTTTACTTCTACCTAAATTTTTGCAGTAATAAAAATAATATATACATATAAAAAATGAGATAAACTCGTTTTTTATGAGATTAAAACAATATAAAGGCTAAAATGATTTAATTAATAGTAATAATAATAATTAATGAAAATGAAGCATGAAATCCAGCCAAAATCAATTGTCATAATCAATAACAAAAAAAAAAGAAAAAGAGCCACAAAATGCAAAGAGTGTATTTTTTTTAACAAAAAGTAAAGAGGGAGTGTAAAAATAAATGAGAGAGGATAAAAATATAAAAAATATAAAAGTGGGAGTAAAATTATAATTACAAATTAAAAAAGGGTACATGGGGTAATTTTCTTTTTTCTCTTTTTTTGTTTTGTTATTTTTTTTATATTATTAATTTTCTCTTTCTTATTTTAATTTTACAAAAATTTACATTTTAGCATATGAAATTAATTACTTTTTTTGCTTTCAAAACCTAAAAATGAAAAAAAAAATCCATATTTTAATTATTATTTTATTTTAACACTATTAAAATTTATATAAATACCTTTTTTAAATATATTTTATTGTTTTAAATAATTTTATTATTTTAATTACTTATATATTTTAAAGTTTTATTAGTCATATATATACCTATCACTTGAAACAAACAATACTATGAAAGTATTTATTATTTTTCATTAATAATAAATAATTTAAAATTTTATTTCATAAAATATCATAAATAATTATAAATCAAAGTTAATTTTACAACACTATTAAAAAAGTATTATGTATTAAATAAAAGATAAATTTTGAATATAACATATATACATAACTGAATAATATGAAAATTTTGCATTGAATTTAGTAATATTTAAATTATGTTTAGCTGAAGTTAGATCTATAGTACCTTGGAAAAAAAAAAAAAAAGTTAGATCTATAGTATAAATAAAATATAAAAATTTAAATGTGATTATAATTGATTGATAACACTCAAACAAATTTATAATAAAATATTTACTTAAAAATATTTTTGTGGTAGAATATACAAATAAATATTTTTTTTTAATTTGTAAATTTAACTATTAGTATAAAATGATATTTTTTTTTCATATGCTAAAATATAAAATTTTCAAAATTAAAATAAGAGGGAAAAATTAATAATATGAAAAAAGAACAAAGAAAAACAATTGCTAAGTACTGGTGAAACCCATATGACTAATAAAGAAAGTAACACTGTTAGTCATATGGATCTAAACCATCCAAATTAAAAAATAAAGTATTTAATTACATCACTAAAAAGAAAAATGGCTTAATAGAGCCATTAGTAAAAATTGAAATTCTTTTTTGACCTTTCCTCTAAAAAGACAAGAAAAAGAAATTGATTATTAAAATTAATATTATTAATCTTATATTTATCCTTTTTTAGGGAAAATATTATATTTATCTTAGTTGTCTAGATAGCAATACAAGTTGTAAAGATAACGTTAACGTATAGGTGTTAAATATAAATATATTGAATATATATCACATCACACGTAACAAATGGTTAATTTACAGAAATTAACGTCCTTTTGGTCTCACCATATGAATCGTCTGTGTCATTGTCAACAATAACATCTAACAAATTGAATTAATACCCACTTTTAATTATAGTCTAATGGTAAATAAATTATACTACTCTCTTTGTTTCATATCAAGTGACATTTAAGAATGTTACACACCAATTAATAACTATATTTAATAGGTTAATTATATAAATAAAAAGATTATATTACCCTTAAATTAATTATTTCCACTAAACATATTTTTATCTATTTCCAAATATAAGACAGCTATAAATAAGGATAAAATTAATAAAAAGTAATAAATATTTCTAAATAATAGCAAAACGTTAAATATTTAGGAACAAAATTTTTCTTCTAAAAAGTCACTTAATATGGAATAAAGAGAGTATTACATATAATCATTTATGCAATAAATTTAAATTTAATTAATCATTTTTTTTCAATGCGCGCTAAAATAAAAAAGACTTGAAAAAAAAAAAAAATTCTACTTTTCAAGGGAATGAAATAACATGCTTACATACTCCATTCCTATATTTAGGAATAACCTTTTAAATAATAACCTTATAATAAATTGAATTCAAGCTAATAAGACAGAAGCAATACTATTTTATTTATAGGCATTGAAATTTTATCCCTTTTTGGAAAATGAAAGTAACACATTTTTATTTATACAGATTTAATTTTATGCTATCCTAATGAAAAATCCGAATTTAGCGCAAGTTATAGAAACGATTGTCTTTCCTATCCTGCCTAATTTTATCCATATCCTGCCTAATTTTATCCTGATTTCATAAATATTTCTTTTGTAATAATTGGAAAAAGGGAAATAATGGTTAGAATTTGAATATCTAAAATTTCATAAATATATAATCAAGAATAGCAGCAAAATGAGCCCTCTGGTCAGTGTCCAAAACGCCAAAAACCTGCTCAATTCATTGCTTCATTGAATCACAAGGATCCGTATTTATCAAATTACCCAAGGAAGAAGATAGCCGCCAACATTGATTTGCCCAAGAACATGATCGAAACACATGTAAGTCTTATTCAAGATCCACTCCACAGAGAGGACAAACCAAATGGTTTCATAAAAATATGTTTTTTTAGAGTTGTGTTATTTTATTTATTTAAGCATTGGAAGGGAAAATTTAAACATTGAAAGTTATATGTGATGAATCTAAATTTTAAATTTAATAAATCTGATAATTTAAAGTTTAATATTAAATAATGAAAATTTTAAATATGAGAAATGAAAGAAATTAAATTATAGAATAATTAAATCATGAATCTGACATTAAAAAAGATAATGAATTTGCATGTGTTATATATGATGAACCTAAACTTTATATCTAATGAAACTGATAGTTATATGTGATGAATCTAAATTTTAAATCTAATGAACCTGATAATTTAAAGTTTAATATTAAATAATAAAAATATCAAGCAATCGAATTTCAAAATAAAAAAATAAAACTCAAAATTTTCATACAAATAGTATAAAAACTTAAAAAAAAATGAAGATTATGAAAGAAATATGAAGAATAAGAAGACAGAAACAATTTCAATAAAAAAAAATAAAAAAATAAAGCAATTTCGAAGAAGAAGAAGAAAAATCGAATTTCATTATTTAAAAAAAAAAAAAAAAAGAGATCCAACATCCACCAAAATAAGAAGAAGAAGATTGAACTTCACGCGCATCCACCAAATAAGCAGTGTGTTTTGAACCTAGATCCATGGTGTAAGGTGGATCTTGGTCCATAATATAAATTGTCCCATAAGTACTTGACACTTTTTCTTTTTTTGCTTTGTTGTTGTTTTTTTTTTTCATATTATTAATTTTTCTCTCTTATTTAATTTTACGAAAATTTATATTTTAGCATATGAAATTAATTAATTTTTCATTAATTAATTTTTTTTGTTCAAAACCAAAAATGAAAAAAAAAATCTATTTTTTAATTATTATTTTATTTTAACAATATTAAAATTTATATAAATACATTTTTTAATATATTTTATTATTTTCAATAAATTGTATTATTTTAATTATTTATATATTTTAAAGTTTTATTAGTCATATATATACCTATCACTTGAACAAACAATACTATGAAAGTATTTATTATTTTCTATTAATAATAAATAATTTAAAATTTTATTTCATAAAATATCATAAATAATTATAAATCAAAATTAATTTTACAACACTATTAAAAAATATTATATATTAAATAAAAGATGAATTTTGAATATTACAGTATTATACATAACTGAATGATATGAACATTTTGAATTGAATTTCATAATATTTAGATTTTATTTAATTGAAGTTAGATCCGATATAAATAAAATGTAAAAGTTTAAATGTAAATATAATTAGTTAATAACACTCAAATAAATTTATAATAAAATATTTATTTAAAAAGATTTTTGAGGTAGAACATACAAATAAATATTTTCTTTTTAATTTGCAAATTTAACTATTAGTATAAAAATGATATATTTTTTTTATATGCTAAAATATAAATTTTCTCAAAATTAAAAAAAGAACAAATAAAAAAATTACTAAATACTAGTGGGATTCATGTGACTAATAGAGAAAATAATATCGTTAGTCATAGGAGTCTAAACGATCCAAATTAAAAAATAAAATATTTAATTGCACCACCAAAAAGAAAAATGACTTAATAAAGTTATAGGTAAAAGTTTAAAGGTTTTTTTTTTTTTTTTTTTGTGTACCTTTTCTCTAAAAAGAAAAAGAAAAAAGAAAAAACATTGATTATGATATTAATATTATTAATCTTATATTTATCCCTTTTTAGGGAAAATATTATATTTATCTTAATGAGTTATCTAGATAACAATACAAGTTGCAAAGATAACGTATAGGTCTTTGGGGGAAAAAAACAGATAACGTGTAGAAATTACACGTTAAATATAAATATATTGAATATATGACATCACATCTAATAAATGGTTAATGTACAGAAATTAATGTCCTTTTGGTCTCACCATATGAATCGTCTATGTCATTGTCAACAATAACATCTAACTAATAGAATTATTTTAATTAATCATTTTATGCAATAAATTTAAATCTAATTAATCATTTTTTTATACGTGCTAAAATAAAAAAGACTTGAAAAAAAAAATGATACTTTTCAAGTGAATCAAATAACATGCTTACATACTCCATTCCTATATTTAGGAATAACCTTTTAAATAATAACCTTAAAATGAATTGAATTCAAGTACTATTTTATTTATAAACATTGAAATTTTATCATTTTTGGAAAAAGAAAGTAACACATTTTTATTTATACATATTTAATTTTATGGAGGCCTGTTTGGAATTTTGAATACTTATTTGAAATTATTTATAATTCCATATATTAGATTACATAATAAATAGATAATTGTATTTTAATAAATTATGTTAATATTACATGAAATGCTTAATTTATATATAAATACAATGAGTGGTTTATGGCTTGATTGAAGGAGGAAGATGAAGGAGCTGCATAGCTGGAGTCTTATTGAATTTGCACATGGGTGTTTGACAATGGCAAAGAAGGTGGCTGCTATTATTGAATCTTCTTTCTTATTCTTTTCTTCTTTTCACACTAACACTATAAACTACTTATAATTCAATTTGATCATTACATAATATAAAATATATACAAAATCATACATCTTACTATTTAATTTATTATTATATGAATAAATTTAAATAAAAAATTAATACTGACATGCATCGATAACCTTAAAATAAATTGAATTCAAGCTAATAAGACAGAAGCAATACTATTTTATTTATAGACATTGAAATTTTATCCCTTTTTGGAAAATGAAAGTAACACATTTTTATTTATACAGATTTAATTTTATTCAATCCTAATGAAAAATCCGAATTTAGCGCAAGTTAGAGAAATGTTTGTCTTTCCTATCCTGCCTAATTTTATCCATATCCTGCCTAATTTTATCCTGATTTCATAAATATTTCTTTTGGAATAATTGGAAAAAGGGAAAGAATGGTTAGAATTTGAATATCTAAAATTTCATAAATATATAATCAAGAATAGCAGCAAAATGAGCCCTCTGGTTAGTGTCCAAAACGCCAAAAACCTGCTCAATTCATTGCTTCATTGAATCACAAGGATCCTTATTTATCAAATTACCCGAGGAAGAAGATAGCCAACATTGATTTGCCCAAGAACAAGATCGAAACACATGTAAGTCTTATTCAAGATCCACTCCACAGAGAGGACAAACCAAATGGTTTCATAAAAATATGTTTTTTTAGAGTTGCGTTATTTTATTTTTTTAAGCATTGGGAGGGGGGATTTAAACATTGATGAAGATCAAACTCTAATATCAACTCCTAAAATAATCTCAACTTACTACTATATTAAGTAGCATTTAGTAAAACTGAAAATTAAGTACTGAAAATTTAAATGATAAATTTTTTGAATAATATAAGAGTTCGTTTGGATAGATAATCATTTGAAATTATTGTGAATTTGGATTGAGTTTCATGTGTAAAAACCGTAAAAAAATAAAATCATGACAAATTCCAAATATTCAATCATTTTAAATGACTAATTATTCAAAAATAAATCCTAAGTGGTATAATTTTTAAATTATAAAAATATTTAAAAACGTAATCACAATGCATATTTTAAATTAATAAAATCCTAATATTTAAGATTTAAAATTTTAAATTAACATTTTAAGTAATTTTTAACTTAATTGAGAATTTTAAAATATGCGTTATCAAACAATTTAAAATGATTAAGTGTTTAAAATTTTAATTTTAAATAATTTATAATGATTAAATGTTTAAAATTTTAATTTTTAATGCTAAATGGCTTTATGAAACACTACTTACACCAGCTGAGTTGTGTTATTTATACCAACAATTTTCCACTAATATTAATTTATATTATATCACTTGATCATATGGTATTTCAATATTTTGTACACATTATTTTTATAAGATAAAGCAATATACTTATAGAAAGATATTACACCAAATAAAATATATAGTAACACATAATATTAATTATTATTATTTAAAAGAATGAAAATAAAATTTGAGAGACCTGTTAGTTCCCATGATTTCAACTTTAAATTTATATATCATTGAATCAAAACTTTATTACCAAACAATAAAATAAGTTATTACAAAAATAACATTTTTCTTTTTATACTACAATTCATAAAAAATATATAAATTAATTAATATGTTAAAACTTATTTATTAATATATTTATTTACCCTGGGCTATTTTCTGTTGTAGCCCCTCTTTTTTATTTTCTTTATTAATATATATATATATATATATAAGTCAATAGCGAGAGCCACCCTTTTTGAATTGAATAGTCAAAAATATTTATCCATAGCAACAGTACTACTCTTGCGTGCACACTATATATGTAGGTACCAGCTTCTTTTTCAATCCAGAAACCACAGAATTAGTAAACAAAAATGAAGTTTTACAGTCTTATTCTCTTCACTTTATCTTTGTTTTTGCTGAAAACCTCAGCAGAACAATGTGGAAGACAAGCTAATAATGCTAGATGTCCAAATGGGCTATGTTGTAGCCAATTTGGGTGGTGTGGCAACACAGCTGAGTATTGTGGTGCTGGAAATTGCCAGAGCCAATGCCCTGGTAGCTCAACCCCTACACCACCTAGTGGTGTTGGCGGAGATGTTAGCAGCATAATTACTCCAGCTCTTTTCGATCAAATGCTTAAGTATCGAAATGATGGGAGATGTCCTAGCAATGGATTTTATACCTATAATGCTTTCATTTCAGCTGCCAGGTCTTTTAATGGCTTTGGCACTTCGGGAGATCTTAATACTCGAAAAAGAGAGCTTGCTGCTTTCTTAGCTCAAACCTCTCATGAGACTACAGGTTATAGATTACTTCCATAAACTTTAATTATACAGTTTAAATAATCTTTATATACATGATTAATTTAATTTTATTGGTTGACAACAGTGATGAATCTTTGGAGACGGAGCAACAGCCGCCCTCCATATTTTTTAAAAATCCTTAATATATATATATATATATAAGTGAATTAATTTTTTTTTTTTAAAAATGAGTTTCGTTCTCAAATTTTTCTAAAACATTTTATATTATCCCCTAAAATTAGGGGACTGGCTTGGAATATGTAAAAATCATATGCATAATGCATATATAAATAGGGTTTTGATTATTTTGAGTACGCATGGTTGCAGGAGGGTGGCCCACTGCACCAGATGGACCATATGCATGGGGATATTGCTTTGTTAGGGAAAATAATCGTCAAACTTATTGTTCATCAAATGAATGGCCATGCCCCGCTGGTAGACAATATTATGGCCGAGGACCAATTCAACTCACTCAGTAAGTTTACAATTTCCATTCAATATGTCCTAATTTAAACTTAAAAACACTATGAAATCTAAGTTTTTTTTTTTTTCCTTCTAAAATAAAAATTTTTATATGCACAAATATTAACTTATAATATCATTTTATTGTTGTTGACCCTAAAAACACGACATTAACAACTACTTAATAAAAACATATCCGTGATTAAAATGTCAATTTTAGTGAAGGTGGCTCATAAAAATTTTAGTAATTTTGATCGTGATGTATAAAATAAATTTAATTTAGTGATTAATTTGGAGTAAATTGAAAATTAATGACCAACACCAAAAGTCAACATGAAAAATATCCAAATTCATTAATAATGGCTTTTAGATAGAAGTAAACAATCCAGAAAAAAGAAAAAGCATAAATTCATTGTTTTCTTCTTTCTTTTTGCATTATTATATTTTAAAGCATTAACTAGCAAATTAGATTTGGAGATTTTTTTTTATGTAATAGATTTGGAGTTAAAACTTCCTAATTTTAAAGATATATTTTTTTCACCTTATTTATTTATTTATTTATTTTTAACATTAACAGAATCAAACTTAAATTTATTATTCAAATCGTATGTATAATTTTTATTAAATTATATTAAAAGTGATTTTAAAAATAAAAAATTCAAAAATATTTTTGATGTAATTATTTTTTTATATATCAAATTAATTATAGATTGATATTTTAAAATTTTATTACAAGTATATTCATCATTTACTCGGTATAAAAATATTAAATACCCTTTTACTCTTAGATATAATTTTTCTTTTCTTTTTAAAAGAAAAAAAAAAAAAAAAACCTTTCCGATGTGGAATCAGGGGCTGTAAGTTAAACATCCAAAAGCACTGAAAATTAAAACACAACCTAACTTTGACTTTGACTGTTGACTTGTTGACTTTTGCAGCAACTACAACTACGGTCAAGCAGGTAGAGCTATTGGAGCGGATCTCATAAACAATCCGGATTTGGTAGCAACCGACCCAGTCATATCATTCAAGACAGCAATATGGTTTTGGATGACCCCACAAGCAAACAAGCCATCAAGCCACAATGTTATTATTGGGCAATGGACACCGTCCGTTGCAGATAGAGCAGCTAATAGGGTCCCAGGCTATGGGGTGATCACTAACATAATCAACGGTGGATTAGAATGCGGACACGGTAATGATGACAGGGTGGCAAGCAGAATTGGGTTCTATAGAAGATATTGTGGCATTTTGGGAGTGAGTACTGGGGACAACCTTGATTGTTACAATCAAAGGCCTTTTGCTTAAAGCTATTTTTGTATCCAAATAAAAACTTTTTTAACTGTAATAAAGAGAGGAACCTTGGCAAAAAAATAATAATAAAATAAAGAGATGAATAATTACATCTTCTAATAAAATTTGTCTTTTTAATACAAACATTTTTATGGATAAATTACTATTTAATTCCTGAAATTTGATCTAATTAACTAACGCATTCTTACTTTTTAAGAAATTAATTAATTAATCCCTCAATTTTAATTCCGTCAAACTATTTAGTCATTCCATTCAGTTTTTATATTTTTTTTGTTAAATTTATAAAAAAAATGACTAAAATGTCATTGTATATATAATAAATATAATTTTAATTTTATTATTTAAAAATAAAAAAATTAAAAATTAAATTATATAATTAAATAATAATTAAATAATAATCATTTAATTATTTAATAATTATTTAATTTTATTAATATAAATATTTTTTATTTTTTATTATATATAATAATTATATAATTATATAATAATAAATAATTTTATAATTTGATGATATTAAATATAATTATTATATAATTATGTAAATATTATTTACTTTTATTAATTTAAATTTTTTATTTTTAAATAATAAAATTTATATTTATATTTATATTTATTATATATATAAAGGTATTTTAGTCATTTTTCATAAATTTAACAGAAAAAAAGTATAAAAACTAAACAGAATGATTAAATAATCTGACTGAATCAAAATTGAGAGTCTAATTAGTTAATTTTTCAAAAAGTAAAGACAAATTAATTAATTATGTTAAATCTCATAAACTAAATAGTTATTTACCTTTTTTTTATTGTATTTGTGGGCTAATATACAGTCACAATTATTTTTAATTGTTGTGTAAGAGGTTGAATTTGATACCTCTATTCAAGTGTTTTGTTTCAAATCTTCATTTGAGTATGTGAACCATTTTAATATTTTAAAATTTTAGAAAGATATCTTGATTTAGAAATCATTGTTCCTAATCCTATCCAACATTAATGTATTTATATAGATAGTTCACAAAATTAAGATAAAAAATATTGGCTTATTTTCTATTTATAGTAGATCGAACTTGCATGGTCATTAATGGTGAAATATTATTTTAAATGTTTTGATGTTTAAATATCAATTTGTTGGTTTAAATACTCGTATTCCATTGATTATATGCTATTTTTGGACTGAAATGAGGATTTTTTTGGGGTTTTGCTTTGAAAATTGGGGACGCCCCTCCCCTTTGATAGACGCCTCTTTGTTGTATTTTGTGTACTTTTCTCGTTTTCTTCAATTTTAGACTAGTTTTTTTTTTTTTGCCCATAATTTTTTTTTTTTTGCCCATAATTTTTTTTTTTTTTTAAGCATACATGTAGACTTCTAGGATGATTCACCAGAAGCATGAGCAAATAGACTTGACTTTATTTAGGTGATTCCTCCTTTTTATTTTTGATATGAGAAATGCCAACAATATTCTTTTTTTTAAACTTTTTTTTAAACATTTTTTTATTTATTGGTCTATCATTATCTCTCTTTTTAATAAAAATACTTATAATCTATTTTTTAGCAAAATTAAATATAATTCTATTTTATTTTATCTCTTTTCATAATGATAAAAAAATAAAACTTAATATATCATTTTCTCTCTCTTGTGACTTTTTTTATTCTTTCTTTTTGCAAAAATAAAATTTATATGATCAGTTTTTTAATTTTAATTTTTATAAAAAGAATATTTTAAAATTTTCATGTACGTATTATTATTTTTTTTTTTTCAAGTGCTAGTGATTAAGATTGGCTTGTTTTATATTTTCCCATGTCCATTCTTTTACAGTCATGGTATTTATCAAAGCATATAAAGAACAAAAATCATTTCAAAACCTGCATTATTTCTTAAACTTAACTTTTTGTTCCAATTCAATAATAAAAATCTTTAAACTATACTAAAACAATTTTAAAAAAATATAATTCTAAGAATGACAATAAACAGTTCTTACAAATTATAGTAATAAAAGACTACGAAGGGTGTATTCAATTAAAACTTTTATAAATTTTTTTTAAGTGAATGACTTTTACAGAGTTAATAGATTTTTAATAACTTATGTGAAATTTATAAAGTTATGAATGACTTTTAAAAATTTTATTTTAAAAAACTTTTATAGACATTGATAGACATTTATAGATATTAATAGATTTTTATTGATTTCTAATATCTATTTTATTAAGTAAGATTGTTAAATAATTAATTAATAAGATTTTTTTTTTTTTTAGTTATAAAGGAAGGGGAATATCCAGAAAAATATAAGAACACTCAACTGTCATTAACTCCTATCTGCATAGGAACTCTCCTTGATCAACTCACATATACTTTGTCATTTTGCAAAATAGACAAAATCTCATCAGAATGATCATTCCAAATATTTACCCCTTAAGCATGACTTAAAACCATAGATATTAGAAAATTTGTTATTTGATTGCATTCTCTGAATATGTGCTTATATATTACATTATAATAATTCTTATTTTTAGATTATTTTAACTTTTTAATGTTACATAAAATATTATTGAAATTAATAAGCTAAAATAACAAAAATTAAAATGTGAGATTTGCAATGAAATAAACTTTTTATTGCAACTATAAAAAAATAAAGCCATATTAATAATGATTCAAAAAAACAAACACATTGTATATGATTAGTCAATTTTAAATTAAATAATTAAATAATTAATTTAAAATTTATATGATAATTCTATATAATTTTTTATGTATATAAATTACATATTCTATTTAAAAGAAAAAAAAGAGAACATTTTAAACTTTTTAAAAATTATGTTTATATAAACTATTTGTAAAGATAATTAATTGTGTTTAGACACCCATCCGTTAACATATTCCTATCAACTATAGGTTTATATGTTGTGTGTTTTAGTTTTTTTTTTTTTTTTTTTAAAGGTTGTGAAATTTTTTATTTTATTTTTTGTATGTGACTTCAAAAAAAAGTCGGCTGAAATCTTGAGGGAAAGTGAAAGAGAATTGTAAAAATTTTTTATTTATATCATACATAAAAAGTCAATGAAAATATATAAAAGTCTATTATTTATAAAAGTTAATGATTTTTTAATTACCAGTTAACTTTTATATACTTTATAAAAGTTGTAATTGAATACCTCCTGATTTATATAGATTTTTTTAAAGTTTTTAAAAGTTATTATCAAATACCTCTTAACTTTTATAGAGTTTTTAAAAGTTATTATTGAATACTTCTGACTTTTTAAGTTCATAAAAGTCGTCTCTCCTTCTCATTTTTTCTCTTGTTCTTCCTTAAGTTTTTTTCTTGAACCACCGCCAATATTCTTTTTGATCGGCGGTGGTTTTAACATCTTATGTTAAATTTGATATGGATAGTCTCATTCTTACTGTTGTTACCACATTTACCACCGGCTCAACTTATTTGTCCACTACTTACGCGTTCTCCTCCACCATCGCTCGACGCTCATTCTGCTCGATCTCGTTCTCTACCTCCTTACTTCTGCCGTCGTCTCTCCATCTCCGTTTTTACCATATGCTTGTGGATGAGTTTGTATTTACTGCTGCTAGGGTGATACTTTTCATTTTATTATTTTGTGTTAGATTATTTTTTATTTTTTATGTTATTTTGTTTTCTCTTGTTGGAAGTTTTGTTATGTCTTCCCTTGTTGGAAATTATTTTTTTATTACGAGTCTGGTAGTATGTCTGTGCATTGTTGCGTTTCAAATGTTCGCAAAGAGGACAATGGTTTGTCACATTGTTTCACTATTACAGTCGCAGTTTTTTAAGACCAACTATATGACAGTTGGATGTTCTGTTGAACATTTGCGATCTGCAAATCAGTTTGCTCTTGTTAGAGTAATTAATTTTATGTCAGGTCATTTTCTATTGGAATTTGTATTCAGCCACTGATGATTAATAAAATTTAATTTTATTTTAAAAAGAAAAAAAGTTCATAAAAATTTTTAATTCTCCTAATCCAATACACCCATGTACTAGTTTTTGAAATCTCTGTAACAAATATGGCGATAAGTATTTGAAGGCTCTCAATCAATTTTAGTAATTCAATGTATAAGAATTTTGAGGGGACGAACAACAATATTTATTGAAATTTCTTAGTAATATATAATATATAATAGGAGTTTTTCAAAAATGTTAGAGGGGCGACTGCCGCCTCCTGCTCCCAAGGATCCGCTATTATTTATTAGATTGCATTGATGACCATATTTTTAGTTGCCCTATATAATAATAATAATAATAATAATAATCCCTCCATTACATAATAATCATTATTTAAGATTTTGACACACAAATTAAAAAAATTATAAATTTTCTCAATTCTAAAATGAAAAGGCTAAAACACCATTATTTTTAAATTTATTTTGATGTGGATAAATAAAAGAAAATAATATAAAAGATTTAGTGGAGAAATAAAAATAGAGTAAAATTGAAAAAAAATAATAAGAACTCTTAAAACGATAATTATTTTAAAATAATTTTTTTTAAAAGGAAAAAAAAATTAAAATTATTTTAAAATAATTATCGTTTTAAGTATATGATTTTTTTTAAAAACAATAATGAAGGTTCAACTCAAGTTTTACTCAATCAGCTAGAGGAAGCTAAAAGCATAGAACATGGGCCACAAAAATTCATTTAGCAACCATATTACAATAAAACACTAAATACTTACATTATAGGAAAATTTTTAGAAAAGTGGGCAGCCAATAAGGCCTAGGTGTGTGGAAAGTGTTAAAAAGATGGCATTTTATGGGAAATTCACAAAAGTATTCCATTAGACTTGCCTATATGGAAACAATTTAAAACATTTTTTCGTATGCAATATAATAGAATCTCAAACACATATATATCATCAAAGGTACAATGCTAAGGGTACGAAGCAAAGTTAATTGTGATTCAAATGAAAAGGAGTTATTATCTATGCTTAGAAAACCTTACAAAATAAGTCTTAATTTTATGCAGCACAATATAGATACCAACCATGATGCCGCTAATCCAAAAGACATGAATTTGGAAAAACTATATCCTTACAGAAGAAGAGGCAATCAAGACCAAAAGGATATAAATGGGGAAAAATAATAGAAATATTGACAAGGTCAGCTAATTAAATGAATTACACTAACATATATAAATTTAGAGCAATACTCACATTCAGCAATTAGACAGAGTTGGATTGTTCTTCGAGCCAAGCTGGGGGTGGATAGAAAATCTTAGAATAGCAAGGAAATTTAGATAGCCGCATAGATCTAAGATCACCAAACTCAGAAAACCCAGCGGCAGGCAGACCATCATTCTCATCTCCAAGAAATGAATCATCCAAAAAATAAACACACTTCCTCTTACACCCTGGGAAATCATTTGCCGAAACAGAGAACGAGCAATCAGAACCAATAAACAGAGCATGATCATCCAACTCGCTCACCTTACTACTCCATTTCTTCTTCTTCTCATTCAGCTTGTAAATATGGAACCTAATGGGAAATTTAACATCAGAATCACAAGTACGAAGAAAAGGGGAGTTTCCTGAAGAAAAGTCGAACTTATCAACCCGAAACAGATTCTCAAAGGATTTCACCAAGTATGTAGACCGATCAACATTAAATCTAATACGAGACAATTCAGGAATTAACTGTGTAATATGAAAATCCTCGGGACGAAAAACTTCTCTAATCTGAAAATTCTTAGGATCAACTGTTATAGTAAATTCAGAAACATCAAGAGCATAAAATTTCCCATTGTGAAAACTGATATCATCATAATAAGACCCTTTTTCGATTATCATTGATATTAGTCCATTTCTCATCTCCCATTTTCCAAACACCCACATTCCCATCAAAATCCAAGACCATAACTGCAAACCCAAATTTCTCATCTATCTTATCAAAACTTGAAGAAACAACCACTTTCTTCATACAAATAGACTTGTGATCTTCTAAGCCAGTGAATAAATTAGTAACAGGGGTTTTACCTTGGTCAAGAAACACAAGTCCATAAGCATTGGCTACCTCAGAAACTTTATAATCCAGCAAGTTCAATACTTCAGGCATCTCCTCCATTGAACAAAGAATAGAGAATGGAGTAAAAGTGAACAAAGAAAGTGGGTCCTTGAGAATCACCTTGCCAGAGTTTAACTCTTCAGCTTTGACAAGATATGTCTCAGTGTCAGTGGCACTCAAGGTGTTCGATACTTTGTTCAGGGGTCGGAGAGAGTAAATGGTGGATTCGCTTAGCACAAAGTGGCCACGACGATTTGTATTGAATGGTTGATTGGGGAAAATAGGGAAAGGGAGCTTCAAAGAAGGGTGTGGGGATGGAGTTTTGGGGGGAAGAGGAATTGAAGACCGCCATGAATAGCAAACGGCGCGAAAACGGAGTAGGTCTGTGCGAGTGTCTAGGCAGTTGGCGATCTTGAACAAGAGATCCCTTTGAAGATTAGCCCACTGGGGCCATTGGGGTGAGCTTGAATCCATGGCTACCGGGTAGTGA
>CATKHJ010058352.1:0-18039 GCA_949750685.1 Vernicia montana
CCATTTAAAATAAATTAGGGTGGCGACTCCCGAATCCTTTTCAAAATCAAATCAATTTTCCGAGGCGATAGCCGCTTCCAATCGTGAGCACCGAAACCCATTCCTTAACCTCCCTTAAAAATCGCTCTCGCCTTTCCTTAAGGCAATTTTTCCCCCACGAGTGAGGGGAGGGGCGTTCGGGCAAGGCCTCACACTAAATCATCCCCCCGACTGAGATGGAGCAGAGGTGTGCATAGGCTGAGCTACACTAGCCATAGATCCCTAAGAAAAAGCTCTCTGACCACCTGTTATAGGGCAATCTCTAGCAAAGTGACCTGGATGGCCACATCCATAACACACACTCAATCCCTGCCAACACTGTCCCTAATGAGCTCTACCACATATAGCACATACTGTGGTACCCGAACCTTAACCACTGTAACTGGATCCACCACTACTCCCACTGTAGCCTCTGTTATTCCTAAATTCACATTTACTCCTGCCTTTATTCCTGTGTCTGTAAGAACTTTGAGAATCAGTAGAGTAAGTCCCCACTGTAAAAGTGCCAGTAGTATCAATAAAGTTAGATGTGCCCTGAGCCTCGCCTCGTTTGGCCCTTCTGGCCTTCTTCTTTTCATCCACAGTAAACTCAATATCCCAGGCATCATCAACTATTTCACTGAAAAGATGACCCTGACGTCCACTAAGTAGAGATTGATAGTCATCTCCTAAAGCCCTAACATATCGAAATTTCTTAGCTTCATCATCAGGTACTGCTATAGGTACAAACCTGCATAACCCTAAGAACTTATTGGTAAACTCTGCCACAGAGGTATGCTCATCCTTCTTCAAATTCTCAAGCTCAATCATCTTTCTATGAACAAACCCAGAAGGAACAAACCAAGCCAAGAACTCCCTGCTAAAGTCATCCTAAGTCATCTCCTGATATCTCCGTCGGATATAGTTCTTATACCATGTCTGAGCTGGTCCCTCTAGCCTACGGCTAGAGAAATAAATAGATATAGTATCTGAACAACCCAACTCCAGACAAATCTCTCTTATGTTATCCAGGAAGTCATATGCTTATTCTTCATCACCAGAGAAAGTAGGAGGATCATGCTTGATAAATCTCTCTAAAGACACTGTAGGGGGCTGCAGGTGCTACAGGTACTACAGGTGCAGCAGGTGGAGTTGCTGGAGGGATGACTTTAGTCACATCAGCCATAATTCTCTGAAATCCAACAAGTACGACATCCACCCCAGTAGGAACCTCATCACCAGCCTGCCTACGTCTACCTCTGAGACTAGGGGCTGGTGCTACTAGGCCTGTGGAGCCCTCCTCCGCTGGAGCAATATGCTCCTCAGCAGCAGCAGCTTGCACTCTTGCAGCTGCTCTTCTAGCTCTAGTACTCATTTTACTGAAAAAGGGACATAATAGTTTATCAAATAAAGAATGATAGTTCACACATAACATAACATAACCGCACTCATATACACTACTAAGTAACCATTAAGGTACTGCAGAAGCTAGAAACAAGTGAACACATAAAAAGACGTTTTGGAATCCTATGCTCCGCAATTACAGTTCCCTAGGAAAATAAACCAAAAGTTCTGATACCAACTTTGTCACGACCCAACTCTAGAGGCACGTGACCGGCACTAGGGTACGGGACAACTTAAGACTTCCAGAACCCGTAGTCAGCCTGACAATACAAGTCAACAGAGAATATACCAGGAAATCATAAATCAAAGGCTAAGGTCCCACATGCCAATAAAACCTATACCCATATCATAATATATTCATCCAATCACATTCCACTATATCAACAGGTTCCTGTTTAACATATTGTCTCATCATGCCATATTACAGGCAATATATAACAACATACAATAATATTACAAATACAAGCTCGGTCTACTGTAATTGCATAATTATAGAATTACAATATTATACACAACAACATATAAAATCCACTGCCGGAGGAAATGGCATGGAAACTCAACAGTAATAAAATAACCAGGCTCACCCTGCAACTTGAAAAAAAAATAGTGAGACAGGGGTGAGCGTTTCAACTCAGTGAATGATGCTAACCAATATACAAACCTGGTGATCTAACACCAATCTAATAATAATGCTCATGCAACGTGTCATATATTCAAATAATCAGATAATCATACAATCAAACAGGGATGAGAATTGGTCCACAGGATTCACACTAAACCTCAATATGGGGAGCCGATCCCCCTATCCTGACTCTCTGATTCCCATTACTATATCTCAAAATCCAATACATAGGGTCCCAGCCGTCCATGACCTATGCCACGCAGCGCCGACCTGATTGGCAGCAGTGAGCGATGAGCAAGCTCCAAGCCGTCATACACCAGTCACAACTCATCAAATATAATCATCATCATATCATAATCACAATCCTAGGTGCATCCTTGTGTCATCCCAATCCCATCCAGCATCCACAATTAATATGCAATTCACATAATTAATGAATCATTCATATATGTATGCCAACATGCTCAATTAATGTTCATAATGCATAATTATATACGTATATACATACAGTAAATGTAGATGCATGGAATATAGGAAAATATATTAGAAAGTATTACTCATAACACGGGTGCAGAAAATTAGATTCGATCAGTGACTAGGACCTGAGGCTGCAGAAGATGGTCCTGGGCGATCTAGAAAATAAAATATTAACAGATTATCATAATAAGAATTTATAAGAATCAAATATAGACATATCATAATACCGTAGAGAAATCTACCAAAATCTGACAGAGTTTCTCCAGAATAGACCTAATCCCTCTGAAACTCAGACAACAGACTCAACATCGAATTATCGAACATCCCAATTGGGCTCTCAATAGCAATTCTCACAATTAATTTTCCAATAATAATTATATTATTTCCTTAATAATTCTTAAATAATTTATCCACAATTAATTATCTAAATTCATAATAATTCCCTTATGCCAAAACAAACAATTCTAATATTAAATTAACCATTAGGGAGCAATTTCAGACTATCGAGCGCACTCACCGAAGAGTCGCCGAAAAACGTTAACGGTGTCGGATAGCGGCGAAATTAGTACCAATGGATTCGTATCGAAACGTAGATGCTGGAAATGTATGCCACTCTTCGGAGGATCGCTGGAAAACATGTCGGCAGCCTGAAACGTCACTGGATTCCGGTGAAAATTAAACGTTCACGAAAATTAGCAAATGAGATACTAAATCAAAGCTTAGAAGAAGAGGAACTCAACGGTATTAGAATCGTCGGAAACGAAGGTCGAAAAGTAAACGAAACGAAGCTTGAAAGATTTCTGGCCGACGAACGCTTTTCCGAGAGGTGCGGCCGCGGACGGCGACCGAACTAGTGGCGTTGGAAAGCTCTTTATCTCTTTTTTCCAATGGTCCGATGCGTGTCGACGGCGAACGTCCGGAAGACGGCGATCGGAGCTAATTTCTCTCTCTCTCTCTCTCTCTGCCACTGTCACTTCTCTATTTCTTTATATTTTCTTTTTCGTCCAACAATCATATATATATATATATATATATATATATATATATATAAAATACTAAACATACATATAATAATAATAATAATAATAATAATAATAATAATAATAATAATAATAATAATAATAATAAAAATAAAGTAAATAATTTCTGAAAATTAATTAAATAATTTTCACTTTTTACTAAACCAATAAATAAATAAATTTAATTTACTAAAATAATTACCCAAATAATAATTTTTATAATTAAAATTTCAAGATATTACATTATAAATCAATGAAGGTTTATTAATATCTATAAAAGTCTATTAATGTTTATAAAAGTTTTTTAAAATAAAATTTTTGAAAGTCATTTATAAATTTATAAATTTTACAAAAATTATTAAAAATCCATGAATTCTACAAAAGTTATTCACTTAAAAAAAGAAAATCTATAAATGTCTTTAAAACTTTTAATTGAATACACCCAAATACATATTTGGAAACACATTAATCAATCTAACTTAAAAAAGAAAGCGAATTATTTTTTTATACATTTCAAAAAAAAAAAAAATATAGACTATTATTTGTGAATGGGAGAGGGTAAAAAATTTAACAGCATAAATAAGCTCCTCTCCTTTTATGCTCTAAACAATTAACTTTTAAAAAAAATATATATAAATTTAATATATTTTTAACTTTTAATTGGTGAAAGATAAAGTCTGTTTATTAATTTTTTTTTCTTTTATGATACATTCTTAAAAAACATTTATTTAGTTATTACATATCAAAGATAATTCATATTAAGATTTTAAGAGTCTGTTACTTATTTATTTGGCGTTATATATTTCTTAATATATTTTAAAATTTAAAATTAATAATAAAAAATAAAAATACAATTTTGAAGTTTAAAGTGCATTTCATAATACTCTATAAAGTTGTTCTATTCAAGTGTACATCATTAGGATGCCATTGTAAAACAGAATATGGCAACCAACCAGCATATCCCACTCCAAGGGACATGGGCCCACACAAAAAATACCATCTTTTTCATTAGATCCATTACCCTTCCAAGATAAAGTGACAGCACAGTGTGTGACAATCAAATTCAGACCCTTCATTTTCATCAAATAAAAACCCATATTTACTTTTTGACAATATTATTACCAAAAAAATTTGCAACCTTAGCAATAACTGGCTCTTCTTCGGCTGTCACCTTAATAACAACGTTAGTCCGTAGGTTTAGCATGACTTATAATACACATATATACGTATACGTTGGGCGTATAAAATAAAATACGTATGCGCCCTCTCTCTCCCCTATTATTTCCCCCAATTTTTTAATGTGCTCCCATTTCTTCTCTCTCTATGCAATAAATAAAGAAAAACCCTAATTACTAATCCCTCTCTTTCTTTCTCTCTCTAAACGTTTTCTCTCTCTATCTACTGTAACCCTAATTAGCGTTTCCATGGCGGCGGCTCGGGAACGGAATGACAGTTCGTACGACGACGGAGGAGGTTTCGGAAAGTTTCGAAAGCGGCCGTTTCGAAGGGTCCAGGCCACGCCTTACGATCGTCCACCGACCGCAATTCGAAACACGAGCCTTGCCAGTAATTCCAACAACAATAATGGTTGGTTATCGAAGCTGGTGGATCCGGCACAGCGGCTCATTACTTCCAGCGCTCATAAGTTCTTTGCTTCCGTTTTTCGAAAACGGCTACCTCCACCTCCTCCCCCCCAGCCACCGGAGCCAGGTCCGGTCTTTTATAGCTTTTGAGAATGCTTTTCCTGTTTTTATTGGAAACCGGGTCTACGTCTGTTCAATTTTTTTTTTTTTAAATTGCTTTCGTTAGGGTTTTATTTTGTTTTGCTTTTTCTAATTTGTGGAATTAAGGTAAGTAAGCTTTTCATTTCATTGAGATTTAGGAATTAGGATTTTGGGCATGGGAAAGAAGTTTAGGGTAGAAGTTGCGATTAGGGATTTGTTCTTGTTTTTTGCTTTGTTGGGAAAGTGGATTTCTCTATCTTTGGTATATATCATTTGTTTGCTGTGGGATTTTTTTTTTATCGAGTTATTCTTGAATTCAGCTCATACTTAATTATATTTATGGCCACATGATTATTCTTAGTGCCTGAATTTGTTGTGTGCTTTTTTATTTGAATTCAGTTCTTTTGTCGCTTTTTTTTTTTCAATTTTGTACATGTGTATAAACTTTTCTTAATTAGACGATGCATAAACTTGTTTTTTGAATAGAGGCAAATGGGGAAGCGCTTGATAAGCCGCAGGAAGCAGGTCCCAAAGTAAGTATGAACGGTTTTAATAGTTTCTTTTGGCTCAAGCTGGCTTTTTCAAACATAAAAAAAGGTTTAAGAATATGATTATATCAATTAATTGGTTGATTTATTCATTTTGATTGATCGTGAACTTCAAACTATCGTATTGGAACAGAGAGATGGAAAATGAATATCCAATTACTATAGTTTCTGTCCTTTCTGTGAGGGTGGTAATATCCCGTTCAACTTGACTTGTATAATAGTTGATTGAGCTATTACAATCTATGGGCCTACCTTTATACCAAGCCAACCATTTTTTAGCCATGGTTTAGAAGAAAGGTTATGTGAGACAAATTTGACATAATTTTTAGGTGGCAAAAAATGAATCACTTGGAGAATGAGTGGGGCCACACCATGGCATATTCCCTAGTAAAAGGTTGTTAATTTGTTTCCAAGGGTTATAAGTTAAGTTTTATAAGGTGTGCTTTCCTTGACGATAAAAACATTATCTTTGGTAGTCTTATACTCAAGAAAGTAGTTTGCTGAAGGGGAGTTCTGAGGAGAAAATGCATGTGAAGGTTTCCTTTATATTGTATAATACCATTTATTTTGTATGGTTTTTTCTGCACATTTAGTGCTTTTCTTGCATTGTTGTGAAAAAAAAGTGAAATGAGAATTAAACAACTATGAATACTCTTTGAGACTTGAAAAAGTTAATCAAGTGCTTTTTTTGTTATACAATATTCCAAGCTTATACACATTATACAGGGTTGAAGACATCTGGGATATAAAAAAGTTTGAAAATTGTGAACCATGCTTTCAGAATGACTATAGAAACCTGCTACACAGCACTGTATTATTTCAAACAAGTCTGTGAAGTAATGAAATGAATATTATTTTTCATGATTGTAATTTCTAGAAGGTAATTTTTGAAACATGATTCACCTCTAATCTGAATAGTTGTGGTAATGTTCAGTAGATGTCTTTGTATTTTTTTTTTCAAATTTTGATGATTCACCTGATCTGTCTCTTCACTGTTATGACTTGCGTCATTGTAGTTGGTTTCTTAATCTTTCTTTGTCATGTTCTTGCTAAATCTTTGCTGTTATAATTTTTGTTTAACCTGGGTTAATTTACTGAAATGCATGTGCTGCTTGCAAATTTGTCTTCAAAGGATCCACCTGGAATACGAGGATCAGCTATGAATGTAATTGATAGTCCGGGTAGTAGTTCTGATGGAGGCAGGCTTACTGAACTGGAGCTAATTTTGAAGCAGAAGACATTTACCAGGCAAGTCATTGCAGAGATCTAGAAGGATTTTGGCAGTGTGGTTGACCTTGGGTGCAGTAACTCCCAGTTAATAAACTGTGAGCTTTAGAAACATGCTTACAGAATAAATTGTGTTTTGGGGCCAAGGTCTACCAGCCAACCATACTGTTAGTACTCTAGTGGTTTCAAAACTCTAATGGTTTCAAAACTCCAATGGTTTCAAAACTCTAATGGTTTCAAACTGATAATTAGTTGTGCATTGCAACTTTCTGCAGTTTTACACCATCAAAACTCACTGTTCTTATTTATTTATGGCTATTACCATAATTCGTTGGTCTACTATTTGGAAAAATTCTGGTGTATATGCAAACAATTGCCAGGGCATGATTAAGCTTACATATATGTGAAATTATTTACTTGTATAAATATTGCCTTGGTCATCTCTTTATGTTAATACTTGGTCTTTTTGTATATTGAAATTTATCCTTCATCAATTCGCATATGATTTTCTTGGTAGTTGTTTACTCATGTAAAGATGGCCAATTAGCTTCTGATTATTAGTGATTTAACACTGAGCTAATCCTTCAACTTCTTGTTCAATGCTGTGGGCTCATGGTTGCATTTCCGACTTAACATAATTAGCTTCTGGTCTTAACTAGTTTTTTAATTTGTTTTATTTTATATATGTCAAGTATGAACATGGAGTTGTAATAGCACTTTACTGGCCCCCCTCAACACTTTGTAATAGTATTAGTTTTTTTTGGACATTTGTGATAACTTGTTTTTGGCGTGATCGTTTGATGATGGAAAACATAATGTGTTCATTACTGCACAGGTCTGAGATTGATCGATTGACAGCTCTACTGCAATCAAGAACTGTTGATCTGCCTGTTGGGAGTCAAGAGAAGAAATCTGAAGTGATCCTTTCAAAAGCGGCGTTATCCCTGGATAGGAAGGAGGACTTTCAAAGTACTCCAGTTAAAGATAATGGACTTGAGAGCCACCAAATTTCAACTCCCATTATTAGTTCAAGTGTAGGAAAATTTGCCTCTACTTCATCTCCATTGCTTTGTGTATTTGCAATTGCTTTTTGGTGGTTTTAGAAGGGTCTCGTTTCATGGAAAATATATATGTGCATATCTTATATGTGAATATTTGCTTGTGCATGCAGCATTGCTCACAAAAAAATATGGAAATTTGACAATATGGCTCTCGTTTCACATTTAGTGGCTAACATGTCTTCAGGTCCTTGATGAGGATGTTGCTTCACCTGCAGAGCTTGCGAAAGCTTACATGGGTAGCAGGCCTTCCAAAATATCCCCATCTGCGCTAGGTTTGCGAACTCAACCAGTTGGAGAGGATTCAATTGCACAGATTGATCGACCTTTCCTTTCAAAATCTCCCATCACGTCGGTTGTGCCAAGGTCTTCAGGTCGTGTTGTGTCCACTGAAAATGGTTTTGTGACACCCAGATTTCGAGGTCGATCTGCTATATATAGCATGGCTAGAACACCATATTCCAGAGTTCACTCAACCTCTACCCTTCAGGTTGATAAGCTGAGATAGTGTGATTTTGTTTTGAATAGTGTAATTGGATTATGTCTATTGACACAAAATTTTCTCGTTTTCCAGGATGCTGGGGCTGAAATTAATGTTCTTGGTGCACCATCGTTTTCATCTCCTGGTATTTGGGGGAGCAACAGAGTATCTGGATCTAAACAAGGGGTACAAGCACTAAAATCAATGACATGTTCATAGATTTTTGAAGTCCATTTTAAAGATAATATATCTTTGTTTTATTAATTTTGGTTTCTTTTACAGGCTTTAAAGAGAAGGAGTTCAGTTTTGGATAATGATATAGGATCTGTAGGTCCTATACGTAGAATTCGTCAGAAATCTAACCTCCTGCCTTCTGGTACCCTTTCTATCCCTGGAACTGGACTTGGTTCTGATGCTGCTCAACAACCATCCTCATCACATAAGCCTGTTTTAGCCAGTGAGCCATCAATGGAAAATGGGGATAATAATATTCGTGGTTCAGGTTTTACCTCTGTCCCCTCCAAGTCTAGTGAGATGGCTTCAAAAATACTGCAGCAACTGGATGTGTTAATCTCCCCAAGGGAGAAATCACCTAGTAAGTTGTCACCGTCCATGCTACGTGGACCAGCTCTTAGAAGCCTGGAGAATGTGGATTCTTCGAAGTTTCTGGAGACTGTTCAAGATAATAATAAGCTAGATGTTAACCACAATACCTTTTTACCTAATGCACAAGAGACTCTGTCTCAAAAGCAAGATAAGGTTCAGGAAAATGGTCCGAAGCTCATTGCTTCATATGAGAAGTCGGTTTCTACAGTAAATGGTGTAAATCCGACAAATTTGATGAAGCATAATGCATCTGATGTCAAAACAATAGCTTTTCCTGTTATGGATTCTGTCGCCCAGCCCCCCCCTCCACAGAAGAGACGGGCTTTCCAAATGAGCGCACATGAGGTATGTGTGTTTTAGTTATTGTTGATCTGTACGACTATTTCCATTGATGGAGTGCCTCTAATAATTCACTTAGTCCACTTAGTCTACTTGCTATCTTCTATCTGTTCCCCACCCATACCTTCAATAAATTTGTGCACCTAAGATTTAAAATTTACATTTTGGACACACACAAACAATTGTCTTAAACTCTTTTAAGTACTAATGAAATTACTTATGTGAAAAATACCATCTACGTACTAATGCTAGGATTACAGAAAAGCTGTTAGCTTGGTATCTTTTGGGGAAATTTAGCAATTTTTTAGAACTTTTGTTTCTTCATTTATGTTTCTAGTAATAATCTCACAGTAATGTTATACCTCTCTTTTCTAGGATTATCTGGACCTTGACGATGATGACCATCCTGATAGGACTGCATCTGGTGTATTGGCTGAAGAGAGAGAGAGGCTAGATACTACTTTGGCTGGGAATAAGATCAGTTCTGCTCAGGCCAATACATTGGAGAAGCCTGCAGGTTTTTCTCAAGCTAAACCTCAAGAAAGTTCCATACTGGACCAAAAAACTCCAGGAGCTTCTGATGGGTCTGCAGTTGCTGAAAAGAGCAGTGGCTTTTCAGTCCCAGTTGCACCTTTGCCTGGTGCAACTGCCCAGCAGGATGTGGTAGAAAATCAGCCAACTATAACATCTGATAAAAATAAATCAACAAATGACTTAAGTTCTTCACCTTCCATACTTGACTTTGGAGAAAAAGTTGTTTCCCCCAAGGAACCAAATGGTTTTCCTCCTGTATCTAGTTTCAGCTCCAAAACTGCTGGAGCACAACAATTGACATTGGCTTCCACGTCACCTGTTGTGAGTGACTCCACAGGCTTTAAGTTTGGTACTTCTTCAAACTCTAAATCAGAGAGCTCAAGCAGGTGAGTACACATGCCTACAGCTTATTATTTTGTATAGACTGGGGTGATCTTTCGAGAATACATATGCTATTAATATCTATTTCTTTAAGATGTAATAGGATTATTATTAACATTGGCATCATCATGAAAAAAAAAAAAAACTAAATTGATGGAAACAGCATTTAGACTTTAATCCTTGCTCTATATGAAAGCAATATGGCACCTTACATGCCACTTGAAGAATTTCAAGTCCTCTTTTCTTGGTTGATTGGTTTATATTCTCAAGGACTTTGAAGGAGAGGTTTGACCCAGTTTTGATCAAATGACAGATTGGGTGGTTCTTGACCAGAATGTTTTTGAAACTTAACAAATTCCTGGCATCCAAACTGTGCTATGTGCACGTTGCTGGAGACCTTGGAGCGTAGGCACAAGGTGTGGAGTGTAGGCGTCTGCCTAAGCAAAGATTAGTTGTCTTCAAAGTGAAATTATAATACTTTTAATTACATTTGAAAGACAGTAAGAAAAAGGCAACTAGATCATAACATTAATATATTTTTCCTGTTAGCTGCTGCATAAAGGATATTGGTAGGATATCGATACAAGCTATTTACATTTCTTCAAACAAATCTAGTAATAAGATAGTCTGCAAAATAATTACATAAAACAGTTATCTGATCATGTAAATTAGAACACACTTTCATATTTCTGTACCTAAAAAACATAACCCATCATATATCATTTAAGAGCAAGGTTTTATCAAACAATTCATCTCAAAATAAGGAGGTTTTATGAAACTGTACTGTATTGTATTGTCATGTATATTAGCAGTCTTTGTCATGACATGTATAAAGGATGAAATATGGTTGTATCCTTATACTAGCATTCTTTGTCCTAACAATATTCTTCAGTATTTCACAATTATTTTGCTTAAAACCAATATCCATAGAAAGTTCTGT
Organism: Vernicia montana; assembly: GCA_949750685.1. Taxonomy (NCBI): domain Eukaryota; kingdom Viridiplantae; phylum Streptophyta; class Magnoliopsida; order Malpighiales; family Euphorbiaceae; genus Vernicia; species Vernicia montana. The sequence continues at coordinate 11,379 of CATKHJ010058352.1, forward strand.
CCACCACTAGATTCTTTTTACTGCTACTCTCCACAAATACCTTCCTTGTTTTGTTTTCCCTTTGCTACTTGATTGTTTTCTACTTTTACATATTAGTGCATTAGTTGGCTTATGATGGATAATATGATAGTCATACTGATAATAGTCATGAGTCTTGTCATAGCACAGTGTTCTGCAGTTTGATGCAACAAAAAAACATTTTCAATTATTGTAGTAGTATGGCCATATGATTATGGATGTCTAAAATCTTTTTTGTATTCTTTTCTTCAGTGATTTTAGGTTTTTGGGTTTGGCTATCTTTCATTGTGCTGCTTATCTTCATGAATGAATTATATATTGGTCTCCAAGTGGTGTATCAAATATAGTAGTTGTGAGAAGTGTTGACGCTTCTTGTTGAAATTCAATAGAGAAACCATTAATGATGTAAATACATCATCCATCAAAATTGGTTTTATGGTTGATTGTGCTTATTACCTTGTTGTAACCTTGACCAGTTCATTCTCCCCTTCTCTTCTTCTTATATTGTTTTCTTCCTCTCTCAATTAAACTTTTGATCATCATATCTGTGTCATTTCCATTATCTTGCTATGCAATCTGATTAGATTTCCTCCCTTGCCTTATGTGCAGCTTTACATTTGCTGCTGCTGATGCAACAAAGTCTGCCAACAAAGAGCCTGAATCAGATAAAGTTGATTCTAGAAACAGTTTAAAGGCTGGTATCTTCAGATCAACTGAAACTGTGTCTTCCACTCTATCAACTTTATCACCGGCCACGGGCATATTATCGTTTAGCATGCCTATCAGTACTTCAAGTTTAAATGGGTCTCATGCAGATTCTACCCATTCATTTTCTTCCACTGGTCCAGCTCTAGTTTCTAATAATATTTTTGGCCAAAATTCATCCAGCAGTTCTACCAGTGCTGTTGTTAACAGTAGTGGTAATGCTACTGCTATCACTACCACTTCTGCAAACATCAACAGCAGTAGCAGCATCTTTGCATCGGCTTCAGCACCTTCCTTTGCATCTGCTTCAGCACCTTCAGCAACTGTTTTCAAATTTGGTTCCCCTGTGATTCCACCTGCTTCAGCATCATCAAACTCAGCAATTACTGGTGTAGAATTGACAGAAACCAAGACAACAGAAATGGGCTTTGGGAATTCAGTGAGAGCTCCTTTTGGCAGTTTATCCTCAGCAATTAATAGCACTGAGAGCAGTATTTTCAGTGGTGCATCCTCTGCAATAACAGGCACAGGAAATAGCACTCTTTATGGAACATCATCTGTGGTTGTTGCAAGCACCGAAAGTAACAATTTAGGTGGTACATCCTCTACAGTTGCAAACACAGGCAGTGGTATTTTTAGCTTCAATGCTGGAGCAAGTACTTCAGCTGCAACTAATCAATCTCAGGGTTTTAATCCTTTTAGTACTGCTAGTGCTCAGGCATCTGTAGCTGGGACTGTTTTTGCAACTTCAACTCAGAGCCTGCCAATTCAATCTGGGTCATCTCCTTCTTTTGGATTGACTGCAAATAAAGCCTTTTCTTCTGGAGATTCCTTATTTAGTTCTTCTACGTTCAGTTCTAGTGCTACTTTTGGACTTCCCTCTTCTACTTCTTCAGAGGCCAACTCTTTTAGTTCCACCACTAGCTCTATGTCAACAACATTTAGTTCTAGCTGGCCCACACCTAAATCTTCCATATTCGTCCCTGCATTTACTTCGGCATCTTCTTCTACTGGGTTTGCCTTTGGAGCATCCTCAGCTTCTAATACTACTACCAGCACCACGTCCATGATGTTTGGATCTAGTAATGCTTTTGCCTTTAACTCACCTGCAGCATCAACTCCGTCGCAGCCTGGGTTTGGTAATCCAAGTCCTGCTTTCACATTTGCACCATCTCCATCTGGTAATAATGATCAGATGAACATGGAGGACAGCATGGCCGAGGACACAGTTCAGGCAACCACATCAACAATTCAACAACCAGTTGCGCTGCTATCACCCTTTATTTTTGGTTCTACAGGCCCATCAGGAGCGAATCAGTTTGGCTCTACAGCTCAATCAGGAGCGAATCCATTTCAATTTGGAAGCCAGCCGAATCAAGTGCCACCCCAGAACCCATCTCAGGCTTCTGGTAGTCTAGAGGTTAATGGTGGAGGGAGCTTCTCGTTGGGCACTGCTGGTGGTGACAAGTCCAATAGAAAATTTGTCAGAATCAGAAAAACTGCTCGAAAGAAGTGATACATCAATCATCACAGGGAGCTGCTGTCCTTGTCATGGGTCCTGCATAGTTGCAATTGATAGATGAAATAATTAAATTGATGATATGAGGATAAACAGCATAAATGTTTTCATGCTGTTGGTCACCCCAGATTATTCAGTGATGATGCAGGTAAACCCACTTTATCAGGATCTGGAAATGTGCTGATTCTGTTTGCTCTTTCCGATTTTTCTTTTCTTCAGGGCAAATTTCATGGTTGAAAGGCAGACATAGGTTGTCACAATTTTGTACCAGTTTTCTTAGCAATCTAAGAATATTTGTGCTGTACTAGTGGGTAGCTCAGAGGATTTTATGGTTGGGCAAATTTGCTTGTTACCGTGTTCTCTTGTACTTGCCATATGTAATGTAACATAAAAGAAATTTATATGAATTTGCTTAAGAAAGTTGCTAGCATATGCTTAATGAAAATGAATCATGGTCTTGTACGATTTTCTAATGTCTTGCACTTGTCCTTAAATCTGGCAGTCAAATGTATATTTTTGCCCTTGAATTTTGTGTCATTAACCTTGTGCACCTTTTAATTTTGCAAATTACCTATGCGTCTCTTAACATGTTAATTTCATATACATTGTATATCTGGTCAGAGTGGAAATGAAATGCGTGCTGGGACGCGCTGGATCGTGTGAAGCTAGGAAAATGTTGCCAACGTGGCAATTTTAGTAAAAAACAAAAAAAAAAATCTTCACAACTGTCTTTGATTCTCTCTAAAAAAAATTACCCTCTATGTAATTGGAGAAACTCTTTATTATTCCATAGTTGACATTTCTTTTTGGGGATGTCAAAAAATAAATAAATAAATAAATAATCCACTTTTTTTTTCAGGTTAAATTTAACTGGGATAAACGTTCAAATTGCCTCTTCAATTTTATCTCGATGTTAAATTGACGTTTTAGTCCAATTAAAGACAAAAATTTCAATTTATGAGCAAATAGATTCAATTTTGCTCTAAAGGGGAGAGTGTATCACACGCGGTGAATAATAATAATAATAGAAGAAAAGAAACACATCTTCATTATTATTATTTAAGCTAAAATAACAATCATATTTTGCTCAGCACATCAATTGTTTGTCAAATTATCTCATTCAATAGCTAGTTAATTTCTCTAGTGTGAGAATTTGCCTCTTTCAATTTGCAGCCTGTATACTGATTGTTTGACCACAAATTTGAAGTACTCATCTCCTACGAATGGAAGATTTCCAGATAGATAATTTGTGATTGAAAATTATCTGATCCATTCATTTCCTGTTCTTGCTTTGTAATTTTTTGCTTTATAATTTTTATTATTTTTTATTCAGTTATAGCCTGCTATTTGGGCCAAAAAAAAAAAAAAAAAAATTATAGCCTGCTTTTAAAATTGTATTTTAAATTATTTTTTATGTTTTAAAAAAATTGAATAAATTATTATTTTGTTCATAAAATTTGATTTAATTAATAAAATGGTCCTTTTTTTTTTGAGAATCTAATTAAAATATCCTTATAATTTTAATCCATTAAAGTGAAAATTTTCTGTTAAAATAAGATATAAAAACATAAATTTACCTTTACTCACATATTTTCTACCTCAACTCTTTCTCCACAAAAATTAAAATAAAAAAAATACTTCAAAAAGAAATAAAATTCTTGATGAAGAAATGATTCCCTTGTTTAAGTTATTTTCTTTTTCAAATATTTTTTTATTTTAATTTAAAGAGTTGAGTGGAAAAAATGTAGGTAAGGATAAATTTCTCTTTTTATGTCCTAATTTAATAGAAAATTTTCAATTTTTGAACGGAATGACTGAATAGTTAACGGTTAAAACTACAGAAATATTTTAATTAGTTTCTAAAAAATAATGGACTATTTCGTTAATCAAATCTCAAAGACTAAATAATAATTTATCCAAAAAATTTAATTACTTTTAACAAATTATAGTTTGAAATAGGGTGTAAATGAGTCAAGCTATTCGCGAGCGGCTCGGTGTTTGACACGATAAAAACTCGTTCGCGTTCGGTTCGTTTTATAAACGACTCAAGTTTGAGCCTTATTTTAAGGCTCGATGAATAAACGCGCCGAGTTTGAATAAAGTTAAACTCGATTTGATTAGGGTCGTGAATAGCTCGATTATAAGCTCGTGAACAGGCTCGCAAAAAACTTGATTAATAGGCTCGTAAACAACTTGATTATTATTATTATTATTATTATTAACTTAATAATATTGGCATTTCAAAAAATATATTTTAATACTTCTATAAAATTTTTGGTAATTCAATTTGACTAAAATATATATTCTCCTAATTAAGATAATCTAATATTTTCTTATTATATAATCTAATATTCTAATTTTTAAAAATATTTTTTTATTAATTAATGTCTTTATAATACATGTGATACTCAATTTTATGATTATTTTTTTTTTCACTAATTGTATGATTTTGTTTTTATGTTAGTTTTAAGTATTTTTGTTATACTTATTTTATTAAAAATAAATATTTAGGAAGTTGACTATTTTGATAAATTATAAATGAGTTTCAAAACGAGTCGAACTCGAGTTCGAACTTAACTCGATTGTAATTTATTACGAGCCGAACTCGAGAAGTTCGATTGTAATTTATTAACGAGTCAAACTCGAGTTGAACTCGAGTTTGAACGAGTCAAGTTTGAACATGATTTGCAAGTTCGATTTAAAGCTTGAATTCAAGCTCGAGTTTGGAAAAAAAATATCGAGCTAAGTCTGAATAAGTTAAAATTTGGTTTGGCTCGGTTCGATTACACCCCTAATTTGAAAAAAAGGTAAAAAATCTATTTTTTTCTAAATCTATGTTTTCTTAAACCTTATAACGTAGAAAAACAGTTTATTAAATACACTTTAAACTCAATGCCAAAAACACACTAAATTTCAATGTGACCTGTTGACTAAGATATAGTTGGATCATATAAAGGCTAATTGCATTTACTCACTTTGGTGAAGTTTTTATTTTTTTATTTTTATTTATTTATAAAGTATTAGTGATTTTATTATTATTATTATAAGCACATCTTTATTAGAGAAGATTAAACCGCCAAAATATACAAGTCATGATCAACACATTAACTTCAGGAAGCACAACATTGATCATAAGCCAGCAAATCCAAACTCAAAAAAATGCATGAGTTTTATGTTTTCAATTAAATAATTTGGTTCTTAAATAATGTCATTTTTCTGAATCAAATGAATATTACTTGAATTAAATATGCATAAAAATAATTAATAAAGCATAAAATAATTAAATAATTCAAGTTTCTAATATTTTGTATTTCACATACTCTCAATATTTAGTATCCGTTTGATTTGGCGTCTGAAAATCAGCATTCAACAGTTAGATATCAACCACTCAAATGGGTGTTTGGTAAACTAAAATCAAAAGCTAGAGATTAAATTCTCAGCTTTTAGATTTTATAACTAAAAGCTCACTTTTAACTTCAAAACTATAATTTGTAGCTTTTAAATTCTAAAGCTAAATTCTAAAGCTAACTTTTCCACAAATATGCCATTGAAAATAAAAATAATTACAAAAATACCAGCTAAAAATTAATTTATAGATACATTACATTTTTATTTTTTTTTAATTTTTATATATATTCACATAGTTAAATAACAACAATTTAAATATTCAATTAATAATTTTTCATACAAATACACATATAACTATCATTTTTTTTTCTTATAATTATATATACAAAATAATTTAAAACAAAAAAAATTATCATACAAATATTCATATATAGCTATCATTTTTTTTTCTTATAATTATATAGACAATCCGGATGAGTAAGCCAAGCTACTTGAAATCGAAACGGACGTTTGTTTCTTGGTGGAGGTTCAACTCCCTGAATCATAAGGAGAAGAGCCCTATGGTCCGATTTGATACGAGGCAAATGTCTAACAGTAGCTTCTTGGAATTTAACTCTCCAATTCATATTGCACAAGATTCTATCAAGTCTTTCTTTCAAGAGGCATCTTTCCCAGGTGAATTTAGGACCAATAAAGCCTACATCCAAAAGAGAGCAGTCCTCAAGAATGCCATTCAACTCCCTGCATTTCGAGTTGTTTGATGGAGCACCACCAATCTTCTCATTAGAATTCAAATATACATTGAAATCCTCCGCCACCATCCATGGTTCCTCGATATTTTTAGCCAAGTCGCGTAACACAATCCACAACTCTTGGCGAACGCTTGGGACAAGATTACCATACACAGCTGAACACAAGCCGCAATCAAAGCCAAAATACCATTTAAAATGGATCAATTGACGATGAGAAAACAAGACATCGATTCGCACTTGCTCCTTATTCCACATAAGCCAAATGCCTCCTGAAAATCCCCTAGCCTCTTCTCTAAAACAATTTGTGAAACCTAATTTC
>CATKHJ010058447.1:0-17433 GCA_949750685.1 Vernicia montana
TTAGCCAGAATTTTACCAAGACAAGTAATTTAATAGCACAATAATTCACTACAACTATACCCGACAATAGCTATTAAATAGACAATAAAAAGAATACCAGAATTTTAACGAGGTTCGGCCAATTTTGCCTACGTCCTCGGATACTACAAAATTAATATTTCAATATAGTAAAGAAATATTACAAAAGAGAGAAGAGAAAAAAATACAATTAAAGCCTTAGAAATTAGAGAGACTTAATTGTTTTGGGATGCATTAACAAATGAGTAAAAAAAGTCCACAAGGGTGGGAGGACAATGAGCTATTTAGGAGCAAAAATCAACATTGAGGATGTCATTTTTTGTAATTTTGAAATCATAAGACCTCATACCTAAGAGGACAGCCAGAATGATGGAGTACTTGAACTAGATCAAGAAATCTCAAGTTGGATTCTCACACTTATAAGTTACTCATTTCGTTTTAAAATATTTGTCATTTAAGGTTTTGACATAATAATTAAGAAAGTTATTAAATTGTCAAAATTCTAATTTAAAAAAACTGAAATGTCATTTTTTTATTTTGATGTGGAAAAAAAAATAATTAATATAAATATTTAGTAGAAAAAATAAAGAGAGGGTAAAGTTGAAAAAAAAAATAATAAATACTTTCTTAAAATCTTAAAATAACATATATTTTGAAAAAATATATATATAAAACGATAAATATTTTAGAACGGATGAAGTATTTATTTAATTTATTGATGAGTAGTTTTGTCCATATTGAGTTGTAGTATTCATGTAATTGATACCTGTATTGTAATATAATTTCTCTTAAAACAAATCATATTTAATTATATATATTATAAATTTGGAATTCATCAAATGCATGATTACTTAACTAATTGTCAAAAACTTATGAGCACTAGCCTATTGTATAGGAGCTGGCAAAGACTGTGGTGGATATCCTTGGGGTGGGGTGACAATTGCCTCTAAAATATTTTAAAATCTCTTAATATGTATTGAAAAATAATTTAAATATTTTTAAAAAAGGACTTTTGTCTCTTAAATTTTTTAAATTTCTTTTTTATATAGCCTCTCAAAACTAAGAGATTAAATTTATCGCTAGTTAAAAATGAGGATGCATCGCCAAGTATGGTCGAGGATTAAAATAGAGCCGTGGGAAGTGGATGTTGTCGATGATGGCTGTAAACGGCAAGGACAGGGTGAGCATTTGGTTACTGTGCTAATTAATTAGGTATTGCATAAACTCAGTCAAGCTTGGGCTCGCACATGCTAGTTTACGTCCGTTTATATTCAATAATAAAGAAAATTTTTGTCTACATTTAATAAATATTTTTGCCTCATATACCCAAATTAATAGATGTTAGTGATGAAAAATTTACCAATAATATTATGTCTTCCTAAAACCGACCTCACGCCTTAATTTCGATCGTTTTTATTGGGAAATTTTATGGAATATTTTACATGCACAGCGAAAATAGAAATTAATAAATAACTTACAATAAAAACAATAAGAATTTTATGTTGTTCGGTTTCTCAATAAACCTACATCCACGATCTATAAGGGATAATTTACTATAACTCTTATAGTTATACGGTACAATTTTTTGACGGACAAAATTGTAAACCCTCTATCACACAACACCCAACAACCCAGTATACATTTACTAACAGTGAATAAAGATTAAAGAAATGTAGGATAATTTTTGTACGGACAAAAATTATCAAAATCCTCTCACTCACACAAAATTCTCTCTTTTTTTTTGTGATTTTCTGTGTATTAATCTTGTTGCATGAGTTTGCCTATCATGCACCTACCAAAGAGAAGCCAATTCCAAATGTAATTGGCTTGCTCGCTTTAATTGAAAATTTTGGCACCGAAATTCGGTGCTTTTTGACAACTTTTTTTTTTTTTTTTTTTTTTCCATTTTCTTTGTTGGTGGGCCCTCCATGTTAGAGGGACCTACTCAACAAATCTCCTCCTCACGACAACATGGAGGGCTTCACCATGACTGTAACTTTGTCAGTCTTTCCCATGAGTATGAGTCTTTTCATGCTTCCTCTTAAGTAAAAGTCATTTACACTATGAGATTTAACGGTATTTTTAAGAACCGATTTATAGGGTTCCCATTTTCCGCTGATGTGGAATTAGCACTCTGCTTCAAAATTTCACATACCTCAACCTTGTTAGAAAACCGAACTCTCTTTGTATTTTTCTCGATTTTCTTCACTTTACTGCTTTCTGTCTGCAAAAAGGAATGACCATCCAAATAGCAAATATTTTTCCCTTTCTTCCTACCCTGCATTACCAAGCTACCTCCTCTATATACTTTACATGTTTTTCCAATACCAACATATTTATACCCATGCGATGCTAGCTCTCCTAGCGAAATTATGTTTGCTCCTGCAGCAGGTACAAATTTCACATTGAAAATATTTTTAACAGCACCATTGTGAACTTTCAGGCGAACTCTCTCAACGCCTTCAATCTTCAACTTTAATTTGTTTCCCACATTGATGTAGCCAAATTCTCCATCAGTATGTAAAGTATCAAACATAGCTCGATCTCTGCAAATGTGCACATCAGAAGCAGAATCCATCATCTAGTTAGAATTGCTCTCACCAGAGCAACTACCAGCATCTTCACCTTTTACTAGGTGAAATTCATCGTCAGACTCATCACTGATTTTGACCACATTTGAGGAATCACCATCATCAATTTTCAGGTTACCCTTCATTTTTTCTTGCAGCTGCTTAAGACTCTTCAAGTCTTCTTTTAACTTCGGGCAGTGATGTTGTATGTGACCAGTCTCTCCACAATAATAGCACTCCATATTGCTATAATCTCTCGGCCGAGATTTTGATCTATTCATTTGATCACCTCTTCTTTTATTTTGATTCCTCCCTCTCTCACTCCTTTCAACTAGTGTTATGCCCTCTCTTTCAGTTGAAGTGCTCTCACCCCTCATCATCCTCTCATTTTCTCTTAACACCGTTGTCACCTCAATCAGTTTCAGTGTGATTTTTCCAGCACATACTGTTTGCACCAACGGTTTGTAGGATTTGGGCAATGACGCAAGCAACAGTAATGCCCGCTCCTCATCTTAAACTTTTTCACCAGCATTCAGCAGCTGACACACTAACTGATTAAATTTATTAATGTGGTCATGGAGGTTTCCTCCTTCCTCCATCTTGAGCGAATACATCTCCATTTTCATGAACAACCGATTAGTCAGTGACTTTGACATATAGATCTCCTCCAATTTGTCCCACAACTTCTTTGGTGATGTCTCCTTAATTACTTCAAATTTTGCTTGTGGGGCAAGTGCTAACTGGATGGTGCTCACCGCCTTCCTTTGGATAATCTTTCATTCGCTCTCAGTTATACTCGTTGGCTTTTTTTCATCCAAAATCGAATCAAGACCTTGTTGCACCAGAAGGTCCTGAATAGTACTCTGCCATAGAGTAAAATTACCCTTTCCATCAAACAAAGGGGCTGAATATTTAAATGCACTATCCATTTTATCTGAAAAACTCCTCCTTTTTTTTTCTTTTTTTTTAGATCTCTGTGAATAGTACCTTTGCTACAGTACCGTATGAATAGTACTGTATGAACAGTAATCGTATGAACAGTAATCATATGAACAGTAATCGTACCCTGCTACAGTACCTTTGAACAATACCGTACTCTGCTACAGTTCCTTATTACTGTAGTTACTATTGCCTACTGTTACTGTAACAGTAACATGCAAAAATAAATTTTTGCGTGGTTACTATTTACTTAATTTTTTGATTTTACACCTGTTCTAGAAACGGATTGCACCAAAAAATTCCTCGTATTTTTCTCTTCCTCGCAGTATATTTCTTTTCTCAAAATATGATACTGCCCTGAACAGCAGTCCCACTTTAATCCCAATAAAATTTCTCTCTACCCCAAAATAAGAATCATAAACTCTGATGACACTTGTTAGGAAATTTTATGAGATATTTCACACGCACAGCGGAAGTAGAAATTAATAAATAAATCACAGCAAAAACAATAACAATTTTACGTGGTTCGCTTTCTTAATAAACCTACATTCACGATACACAATGGATAATTCACTATAACTCTTATAGTTATACGGTACAATTTTTGGACGGAGAAAATTGTAAACCCTCTCACACAACACCCAATAACCCAGTACACTCTTTCTTACAGTGAACAAAGATTAAAGAAATGTAGGATAATTTTTGAACGGACAAAAATTATCAAAACTCTATCACTCACACAAAACTCTCTTTTATTTTTTTTTGTGTTTTATGTGTTTCTCATTTGTTGCATGAGTTTTTTGGCTTGCTCAATATTCAAAAGAATTTGACACCGAAATTTGGTGCTTTTTGACAATCATTTTAGCACTTTTTTTTTTTTCTTTCTTTGTTGTTGGTGAGCCCTCCATGTTGGAAGGACCCACTCAACAAGTAACAGAGCACAGAGAGACAAGGTAGTTTGGTAAGAGAGAGGAAGATAATGAAAGAAAGTGAGGGTATTTTAGGTAAATATATTATTTTTTTTAAAAAAAAAATTAACGTAAAATTGTTAAAAAGAGGGCGAAAGGATCAAATTATAAGATGGAATTAAAATAGAAGAACTAACGAGTTAGTTTCTAAAAAAAAAAAAAAAGATAAATTAAAGGGATTAAATAATAATTTGTTTTATATTTAATAATAATATATAAAAGTATATATATTTTTAATAATTTAAAAAATTTTAAAAAAAATAAAATGGAAATATGTGCACGCATATGCCCCAACTCTATCTTGGAGATTTTTTTATCCTGCTCTCCCCTACCTTTATTTGCAATGAGGCGAGAATAGAAATTGAGAAATTCATATGGTCTCATTCTTGTCTCACCCTATTGTTACTCTTATCTATAAAAATTAAATGATACATTTTTTAAAAATAACAAATAAAAAAATAAAAATTTAGAAATTAACATATTAGAAAGGAAAACATATGCAACAATTACGAATTCCTTATTATTATTGTTGTCCCAAGTATGGCAATCCTAGAGGGGGGGAGGGGTGAATAGGATTATTAAAAATTCTAATGCAAATAACAACCTATATGCAATAAGTTACAATTTTAATTAAATATCAAAAGGAAATTGAGTTAGAGAAGGCTTAGCCAAGATTTATAGTGGTTCGGAGCACAATTGCCTCTCCTACGTCCACTTCTCCCAAATCAAACTAATTTAGGGTTCAACTAATCAACCGGGATTACACCCAAAGCTTTACAAGCTTAGTTCTACGGGATTTTGCCATTTACAATAAATTTCACGGGATTTCACCCAACTCACTCAAGATACAATAATTCTTGTGTTTAGAGTCTCACAAGACTAGGATACAAGCTAGAAAAATGATTACAATGAAATGCACTAGCTTTGATTAAAGAATACACAAAGATAAGAACAAGATTGACTTGGTGTTCAAAAATAGAGTATAATGATCAAATAAGCTTTTTGATATGAATAGCAATTAATTTTCACTTGGCAAGAGTTCTAATCTTCTTTTGAACCTTTTTGTATTTATAGGAATGTTTAAATATGACTGTTGGGCACGGATCCAAAAGAAATCTGCTCTTATTTGACCTTCTTAATCTTCCCTCCAACTTCCAATGGCTATTTTTTTTATGATCTGCGCAACTTGAACATGCATTCACATTCTTGAATGTGCGTTCAAGCTTCTTGAACTATCGGTGCAAAAGTTTGAAGGCTCGTTCAAAAGCTCTCTGTGTAATTTGAAGTTTTTGAACTTTCCATGATGAACGTGCATTAAGAACCTTGAAGGCTCGTTCAAAAGCTCTCTGTGTAATTTGTTCTTCTTATGCACATGCATGAACGTGCATTTATCTTCTTGAATGTGCATTCATACCCTGAAATAGCTTTTTACATGCTTTGATCAATGTTAAACAATTCTTGATGAATATATAAGTATAACATGAATAAATAAAGAGTATTTTCATCAATTTTACTAAGTTTTGTAAATCAAAACATATAATAGGTCAACACCATTTAAAATAAATTAGGGTGGCGACTCCAAAATCCTTTTCAAAAAAATCAAAAATCAATTTTCCGAGGCAATAGCCGCTTCCAATCGTGAGCACCAAAACCCATATCTAAACTTCCCTTAAAAATCACTTAACATTTCCTTAAGGCATTTCTCGAGCGAAGGGAGGGGCGTTTAGGTGAGGCCTCATAGTTGGCGACTCCACTGGGGACTAATTGCCACCCTTTTCAATAAAAGGAAAGCAAATAAGAGGATTACTACTTGGTTAAGGATTTTTTCCAAAATAAACTCCATTTGGCACTTAAGCTTAATTTGACTTTCATGCATCACTGTGCATAATAAAGGCTCCTTGCCTAATCCTAGATTTAGAAAAACTTTTGGATGGTGAGTAGCTTTGGCTCGACAATATCCTTTGAGTATGTTGGGAGATAGTGAAAGCATTCCACCCCGCAACGAATCCCCAATCATTTCGGTGGTGTAACGAGCAATGAGTACTGTTGGACCCACGCAAGTCTCTTTGACTCACATGTGGTTAGGTATATTGATGCTTTAGTGGGACGGGGACCCTTAAACCAAGCTACCCTTCACCCTTGTGCATATAGTTGCCTTAGCCTGTGACCCTAGGTTTCGTAGACAGTAATAATCAAGACCTTGTGCATATATCCATGAAACCTTTTTGATATGCGTCACGACATAACCATGCATACAAGCATCGAGTCTAGGACATACCTTGAACCAAGTTAAGAATTAACATTCATCCGAACCTCAAACACTGTTGGCCCCAAGACTTTTGGCTTGCTACCTCCCCTAAGCCTGAGGTATTCGGCACCTCATCTCTTTTAAGCCCAAAACCTTTTGGCCTCCAATTCAAAAAACTAATCCTCAAAGCCCAATATCTTTGGCCCAATAAGCACCCTTTATCCAAACACCTTAAGCCCAAGACATTTGGCCCACCATCACCTTAAGCCCAAAAATTTTGGCACTTTAGCTCTTTTAAGTCCAAGACATTTGGTCTCACCATCACTTTAAGCCCAAAACCATTGGCACCTCACCTACCTCAAGCCTAAAACTTTTTAGCACCTTTTCTCTTAAGTCCAAGGTGTTTGAAACCTCACCTCTTTTAAGCCCAAAATATTTGGCCCACCATCATCTTTAAGCCTAAAACCTTTTGGCTTCCAATCCAAAAAAATAATCCTCAAAGCCCAATACCTTTGGCCTAGTGAACACCCTTTATCCCATCACCTTAAGCCTAAAATATTTGGCCTACCACCACCTTAGGCCCAAAACCTTTTAGCTTAAAGACCTTGAAACTTAAACACTATTGCCAAGCTCAAGACATTTGGCACCTTTTCTACTTCAAAAAAAAAAAAAAAAAAAAAAAAAAAAAACCTCGACCAATAAACCTGGTGAAGGGAATCATTTTTCCAGATATACTATTGCATCTGAATATCCTTTATCCAGTGTAAATTCTTACCCTTCCTTTTCCTTTTTTTTAAAGGTACCGATGGCCAACCCAATCAACATGGATACTATAAACACCCTCCTCACCAACCTCCTCAAAAAGCAAGAGGAGAATTTTCAAGTCAGCCTCAACTTTTCCCTCAGTAGTCAACAAGCCAATTTCAGTAAAGCTTTAGCCGCTCAACAAACCAATTTCAACCAAGCTCTAACAGTTCAACAAGCCAGCTTCAGTAATGCATTGGCCCATGTCATTAAAGCCTTGAGCTCTCAAAAGCAGACCCTGAACCAAATCAAGTCGAATCTAATAGCTTCAATTCCTTTTACCATACCCCGTGTTAATCTGACCAGCATCACATCCCCCCATTTCGCTAATCAAACCAAGTAAAATCTAATTAATTTAAGTTTTGCTGCACCCCATCTTGATCAGACCAACACTGTAACTCCTTCCATGATCAATCGGCCCACACCTCCCCTTTCTCAACCAACACCACATTTGGTCTCACTGCTGCAACCATATCAACTCCTATCATTGGCCTTACCCATGAAAAAGAAGTGTCCAAAAATGCCACACAACTAATCCCAATCACTCATGCCAACCCAACCCCTGTTATTGATCTGATCAATAATGGAAGAGCTCCTCAAAGTTTCATGTCGCCAAACATCAAATTTGACCTTCCTCCTTCTTTGAACCCTTTCTAGGGAATAGGAACCTCTACTTAGCCAAACATCAAAAGGCCCATCAAACTACCCTTGAAGCGCGACACCACTGTGCTCCAACAAGCTCACACAGTTGGGAAAAGATGCGAGAATGGTAACCCTTATACTTCCACTTCTATTATCTCTACCAAACAGAAAGGTAGAGAGGTAGCTACCATCACCAACCAAACCTGTAAATCAGAGAGAAGGAAGTTCACTGATTTGGGTATTTCCTTAAGCACAGTCCACAAGATGGCCTTTGAAGCCTGCATGGTTAGGCCTTTGGAGCCGAAAGCACCCCCTAGCCATTTATCCAGAAACTATAAGCCTAATGAGTACTGTGAGTACCACCACGGAGCTGGGCACAAAACTGACATGTGCAAGAGCTTAAAGCATCAAATCCAAGATCTCATTGACAATGGAGATATCCTCCCTCCTAAACTCGTACCCAATGTGCCTATCAACCTTAGGGACATTATCAATTCCCTTAAAAGCGAACCTACCCAGTGATTAGCATTTTGAAAAGAACATTGGCCTAACTGACGTGCCCTTGTTAGAGCCCAACAATCAAGTTGAGTCCAGTCAATCTTGAGTCTGAGTCCGAGTCTGTCGAGTCTTGTGCTTCTTCCTTTTCTTTTGAGTTGAAGTTAGAGTCAGACTTTATCGAGTCATGTTTCTTTTCTTTTTTTTTGGGTCTGTAATTGACCAAAGTCAGAATCTATTAAGTCTAGCTTTCCTTTTGAGTTTGTCTTTAAATTTTGATACTACTTTTAATGAAAAGTTTGATTTTTATCTTTCATCGCATATCTCATGTGCTTTCTTTTTGAATCCAGCCTAAATGATACAAAAAAAAATCATACATATCATAACACAAAATCAATTATTGGCACAGAGGAAAAACCAAAAATCATATACATTGTATCTGCATATCATGACAAGCAGGCATTTATCGAAGGGCTCATGGACTGTTGCGGTTCACAAGATCCCGACCCATACACACATGAAGCCTGTCAAGCAAGAGCTGCAAAGAATGAAAGCAGAATGAATCAGAGAGTACCATGACTAGCTGAATGCCATCTATGAAAAGAGAATGGATACTTCGTAGAAGATTCAAGGTTATCAACAGAAGTTAGCCAGACACTCCAACAAAAGATGAAAGAACAGAGGTTTGCAAAAAGGGACTTTTATCCTAAAAGTGATTTGAGCTCCTGGGTTGGATCATACGTACTCAAGAAGATTCTATCCAACGAAGGCGTCATCCTCATGGATATGGACAGGAACGAATTCCCCAATCCTTGCAATCTGGACCAACTAAAGATCTGAAAGTGTTGTCTACAAGTTAATTTCTCTATCTTCAATTGCATCTGTAATCAGAACTACGTGGACCTGATTCTCCCTAAAAGAAAATGACAATGATGTAAGGGATACGTAGGCAGCCCAATTTGGGTGTGAACCAAATCATAGTACAAAATATTTTTGTTCATATGACAAAACATTTCATTTTTTTTCCTCTGTGCCTAAATGCATCATTCACTTGGTTCTTTTGCCAAAAAAAAAAAAACTAATAATTATAGAAAGAAAATGCTCGCTAAGCTGAAAACCCAGAAGGGCGGCTTAGGCAGAAATTAAAGCAAGCTTGTTGATTTGAAAACCCGAGAGGACGACTCGGGCAGAAGTTAGAGCTAAAATAAAAAAAAAAAAAAAAAAAAAAAAGGTGTGTCATTCAAATTGGATTCTATCAGGAGTCATGTCAAAATCCATCTGTCATGTTTAAAATGAGAAAATGTGTAATGTGTCCTATCTCATTTAAGTGTGTCAAAAGTTTGAGTTTGTCAAGTTAGTTCAAATAACTCACTCTCCTTCAATTATTCGTTTTCTTCCTAAAGCAGTCAAACAACTTTACCCTCCTCAGAGTTGTCTTCCTTTATGTCAATCCTTTTTTTTGTTGAAAAATCACAAAAGATGAAGAAAGTTTTCAAAGTCAAATCATCCAAAGTAAAGTTGCCCTTTGTCTCTCATTAGGAGCACAACTATCAAAGTCATTCACATTCTTTTGAGTCACCTTCAGTCAGTCTGTCATCCCTTATCAGGGGCATGATCTCTACGTCGTGTCTTCCTATCAAAGTGCTTAAGTCACTAAAAGACCCAAACCATTTGGCTCCCCTTCATTCCTAAAAGTCCATCCTGACCTCTATGCCAATCCTACTGAATCCTAAAAGCACCATCCCTAAGAGCCTTCCTAGCCCAGATAATGCATTCTTTCCTTTCCATGAATCATTGTAACAAAACCACAAAGCTCAAGCTACCTAGCAAAACTAGAATCGACCAAACCTCTCGCAGAATCCATATCGCCCAAGCCATTTGTGGAAAGCCTACCTCTCATTTCCAAAGCCCCAGCTCCTTGATGAAACCAAGCCACCTGAAAGGTCCCACCGTAGACTGAAATCAAAGCATATCCCTTTCATTGTTCAAAGAGAGTCCAATCTCCAAAATCCAAGACCTAGGTTGCCTAACAGATAGGTCAATTCCCTTAAATCAAAATCAACCAAATCTCTTCGCTAAAGGATCCTCCACCCGATCAGCCAAGTCTAAGGGTTCTCCACCCGATCAACCAAGCCAAAGGATCCTCCACCCGATCAGTGAAACTAAAGGATCCTCCACCTGATCAACCAAGCCAAAGGATCCTTCACTCAATCAGCCAAGTCAAAAGGGTTCACCCGATTGATTAAATCTTATCTCTCGAGCCGGCTCGCCATAGGCTGAGACTCTCCCCTTATCAGAAACTTTTCCGAATCTCTCAAGCCGACTCACCATAGGTCGAGGCTCCCTTTCCTATCCTCCTTACCCAGAAATATCTAAACACTCACCTAGACATCAAGCTGGTTCCTTTTCCCATCTTTCGAAAATCACCTTTTTAGATAACCAATCATTGGTTCAAGGTATTAAGTTTGCATAAACACCTTTCTACTTGAGGTCTAGGTTACCTATCATGGTCATCACTCAAAAATATTACAGATTTGTCAGACCTTCCTAAGATAGCCTTAGGAACCCACCAAAGAATCATTTTGCAACCTTCAAGTCACTTTGTTCCAAGATCACATTTAGGAGTTGACACTGCATGCAAACTGCATTCATGTGATACACAGAGCAAACTTGTGAATCCACCCTCTTGCATCCATACATTCATCTGTTAGATGCATCATCACAGATCATCCGTAGCATTGAAATAGAACAAAAGGTCCATGAATCCCAAAACATGCATACATAAACATGCATCATCTGTGCACCAATATCTATACATATGCAATCATTTGCAGTCATACACTATCATACATAAGCCAAGATAAATGACCAGTACCTCCTCGAAGCTGACCGACATCTTTCCAGAATTGACCAGTACCTCCTCAAAGCTGACCGACATCTTTCAAGAATTGACCAGTACCTCCTCGAAGCTGACCGACATCTTTCAAGAATTGACCAGTACCTCCTCGAAGCTGACCGACATCTTTCAAAATTGACCAGTACCTCCTCGAAGCTTACTGATATCTTTCCAGAATTGACCAGTACCTCCTCGAAGCAGACCAAAATCTTATCAGAATTGACCAGTACCTCCTCGAAGCTGACCGACATCTTTCTAGAATTGACCAGTACCTCCTCGAAGCTGACCGACATCTTTTCAAAATTGACCAGTACCTCATCGAAGCTGACCGACATCTTTCCAGAATTGACCAGTACCTCCTCGAAGCTGACCGACATCTTTCCAGAATTGACCAGTACCTCCTCGAAGCTGACTGACATCTTTCAAGAATTGACTAGTACCTCCTAGAAGCTAACCGAAATCTTTCCAGAATTGACCAGTACCTCCTCGAAGCTGACTGACATCTTTCTAGAATTGACTAGTACCTCCTCGAAGCTGACCGACACCTTTCTATAATTGACCAGTACCTTCTCGAAGCTGACTGACATCTTTTCAGAATTGACCAGTACCTCCTCGAAGCTGACCGACATCTTTTCAGAATTGACCAGTACCTCCTCAAAGCTGACCGACGTCTTTTTGGAATTGACCAGTACCTCATCAAAGTTGACTGACATCTTTCTAGAATTGACCAGTACCTCCTCGAAGCTGATCGATGTCGTTCCTAAATTGACCGGTAGTTTTTTTGTAGCTAACCACGACACCATTTCACAACTATACTTTCAAGCAAAGCAACCTTCCTTCACCCGACCTTGATCGTGGTAACAATTTTTCACCCGATTGAAAATCTCTCGAGCCTACTAGCCATAGGTCGAGGCTCTTCCTTTCACTAAAAATATCTTATCAAAATCAATCCTTCACCCAGAAATGTTTAGAAACGATCACCTAGGCATCTCTGTGGTTCCTTTCCCATCCCCCCTTATTTTTAATTGATCAAATCCTTCACCTAGAAATGTCTAGAAATAATCATCTAGACGTCCCTCTGGTTCCTTCCCCCATTTTTTTGTCCAAGTCAGCCCCATCTTTCCCTCAAATATATCTAGCCGCTAACCTAAATATCCCTTTGGTTCCTCTTTCCGCTTCCATTTCTCAAATCAAGTTTCCACCCATAAATGTTTAGGAACGATTACTTAAACATCCATGTGGTCCATTCTCTCATCTATTTATCAAACTCAGTCCCATTCTCTCACCCAAACGTGTCCAAATACTGACCCAGACATCACTTTAGTTCCTTATACCATCCCTTTTCGACCATGTCTCTCACCTAAAAATGTCCAAGTACTGATCTAGACATTACTTTGGTTCCTTATACCATCCCTTTTCGACCATGTCTCTCACCTAAACATGTCCAAGTACTGATCTAGACATCACTTTGGTTCCTTATACCATCCCTTTTCGACCATGTCTCTCACCTAAACATGTCCAAGTACTGACCTAGGCATCACTTTAGTTCCTTATACCATCCCCTTTCGACCATGTCTCTCACCCAAACATGTCCAAGTACTCACCTAGGCATCACTTTGGTTCCTTATACTATCCCTTTTCAACCATTCTCTCACCCAAACATGTCCAAAACACTGACCTAGACATCACTTTGGTTCTTTGTACCATCCATTCTTTTGGATTCACTATCATCATAATCGTTTTACAGACAAGATAATTCTGATGAGGAGGCAGTTGTGAACCCTCAATTTTGCATCCTCATGATGCTGCTGTAACTTAACACATGCTAAATTTCATACGCTACGAAGAGCCGGTACGGCAGTCCTGCTATCCTGTTAGCGGGCAAGGGTCAAGGGGGCAGCTCCCCCAGAGCAAAAATTGGCTTTCAGTTATCATACTACAACAATAATTAATTTTGGATCCACCACCACTAACTGGTACTTTTTCAGACTTCAGAAACCCCTGGAAACTTACCCAAAACTCTCAAAAATTGACCTAGAAAACCCCAAAAATCGAACCGGAGAGCGAGCGGCTCGAAAATCGGGCCATCTCACAGACTTCTGCGAGACTGGCCGATGTTCTGCTGACACGCTTGCTGCGCATCAATGTCAAAAACATGTCAGACGCGTCATATTAGATCTGACGCTCCGCCAGGAGGGCTGGCGGCTGGCGCATCTGCCAACCCCCCCGGCAGACGCCGCGAGCCTTACTCGCAGACGCTGGGCTCCACGCGCATCCGCGAGGCCTTCTGGAGGCCGTTCACTTTTTCACCGTTTTACGCTTTTACCCCTCATTTTTTCTGCTTTCGAAGCCCTTTTTGGTCTTTTCTACCCCGATCTGCTCCTATAAATACCCCCCTCCATTCCACTTCAAAACACACCTTAGAGTCTTTGTTGATGGTTATCCAATTGGTCTATTCTCTCTCTCTCTCTCTCTAATTAGTTAAAAACTAATTGAGTAATCCCAATTAGTTAATCAATTAAAAACTAATTTTAATTAATTAATTAATTTTTCAATTAGTATTCACCCAACTTGATTAATTAATCCTTTTAGTTAATCACTTTAATTAATTAAAATTGGGTAATTAAGCCACCAAATCATCAAATTAATTTCCTTTGAGATTAATTTAAATCCATCATCCAAAACCGATAAAATAATATTTTGGTCCGAAAAATCACTCCGCCCACTCAAAATTCCCCCAAAGAGAAGGTACATCATCTTCTCTCACCAACTCTAAAATCACCCCAAATCAAATCAAATCAATATGACCAATCCCTAAACCCCTCCACCTCATAGTGGAACGAACTACATGGGTTTTGATCCCCATTCAATGGGGTACGTAGGCACACTTGGAATCTAAATCCAAGTTTCAAATTCAAATCACAATCAATCCTCTTCCCCTTTTATTTTCCATGTAAATGTCAATTTATACTTTTCATGTAAATTTCAATTAAAGCAATTAGTTAATTATTTTTGGAGCTAAGGAGCGATTTGTGGTTCTCCTAGAATCCATAAGGACTAGAGAGAACACTCTCCTTAACTTGTGGATGTTTTTAAATACTTGCTTTTTTTTTTCCCTCGTACCTCTGATAATTATGCCATGCTCATGCATTATAAATTGTCATCCATGAAATTAATTTTCAAAAGTCAAATTAAATTTAAGAGCCAAATTGAGATTATTTTAACTAGAAACTTAGTCCTCGAGCTCAACCTAGTTCGAGGACTAGTGACTTTATCCTTGGGTAAATTAATTAAAGATTAATAAATTGGAGTCAAATTGGATTTTTCCTTAATTTTCCAATTTAAAATAAATTAGGGTGGCGACTCCCGAATCTTTTTCAAAAAAATCAAAAATCAATTTTCTGAGGCAATAGCCGCTACCAATCATGAGCACTGAAACCCGTACCTAAACTTTCCTTAAAAATCGCTTAACCTTTCCTTAAGGCATTTCCCGAGCAAGGGGAGGGGCGTTCGGGCGAGGCCTCACAGGCACTAAGTCCTACTTTTGTTAGGCACCTAAGCCCTACTTCGGTAGGCCAAAGTCCTGCATAGTGACAGGTCAAAGCTCTTCCACAAAGGAGGCACTAAGTCCTACTTTGGTTAGGCACCTAAGCCCTGCTTCGGTAGGTCAAAGCCCTACATAGTGACAGGCCAAAGCCCTTCCATAGAGGAGGCACTAAGTCCTACTTTGGTTAGGCACCTAAGCCCTGCTTCGGCAGGCAAAGCTCTGCATAGTGACAGGCCAAAGCCCTTCCACAGAGGAGGCACTAAGTCCTACTTTGGTTAGGCACATAGGCTCTGCTTCGGTAGACTAAAGCCCTACATAGCGACAAGCCAAAATCCTTTTGCAGTGAAAATTTTAAGTCCTATGTTGAGTAGGCATTCCAAATTTCATACATCAACTAGCCGAAGCTTTTTCATTGAAAAATACTTTGAAGCTTTGCTCAGATAAGTAAAAGTTTTCTTTTTAAAAGAAGAACGAATATAAATACTTAACAACAAAAGAAAAGAGAAAATATGTGTTGTATTATTCATAATCATTCAAATTACATCTTCAATATACGAAGATAAAAAAAATAGAGAGAAAATAAAATAATTAAATTTAGTATACAAGAGCTTCAGAGAGTTTAAAGGAGAGAAGTCTCTTCAGAGGCTTTCCTACTGGCAGGATCTTCACAGGAGAGAGGAAGGGAGACCGAAGTAGAAGGAGACAGATCTGAAGAAGGGTCAATTGAAGTTCTGGAGGAAAAGTGAAGAGGCAAATCCACTTCAAATTCAGATTCATCAATTGGAGGTGGTTCAGTAGTAATTCTTCTTTTCTTAACAGCAGCTAGAACCCTAGGGAATTTGCAGCAGAATCATCAATTTCTTTATTATAGTATCCGACAGCTAACTTCATGCTCGACATGGCTACCATTTTCTTGAATTTTTCAGATTTGACAACATTATGAATAGCCATCCGACAAGATAAGTCAGCCTTTTTAGAACATTGTTGTGTGACAGAAAGAGATTTGTGCATTACTTCCAGTTCATTCCCCTGGGATTGCAGCTGTTCTTATGCTTCTTTCAATTCTCCACAAACCACCTCCAAGTGTTCATTATCATCCTTTAACCAAGCCTGTTGGTCCTTCATTCTATCGATGTCCTTCCAAGAAGAACGAAGCAAAGTTTGAAGCTCTTCGATTTTTTTATCCTTTCGGGATAATGCACCTTGGAGAGTAGTGATTCGAGCATTCAAATCTTCGGACTTCGTCTCTAACATCTCTTCAGCACCTTTAAGTTGCCCCTCCCAGTAGAGACTACTCTCTTTTAAAGTAGAATTCTCTGCTCGAAGCCCGGCCACTTCGATATAGAGCTTTTGAAGCTCTGAGGAATTGCCTTTGGATTGTCGAAGTCACTTTATTTTATTAAAGAGATAATCGATGTTCCTCATTTGCTTTATTATGATATCCCTGTAAGATAAAGCGCCATTATGGGCCTCAACGTAATATTCATCACAAGCAATCAGGTGCTCTTGCAAAAGAATGCTAGTCCTCAGAGTCTGAAAAGAAAAAAGAAAAATCAAAATTAAAAATTAAAGCGAAGTGTAAAGGTGATGCAGATTTATGAAATCAAGTGGGCACTTACATCATAGCTTTTAAAAACCTCCCGGTGAAGTAATTCCCTAGTGGATGTGGAAAATTGATTGCTGGGATGAGGTAAAGAGTGAAGTGCCGTAGCAAGATCGTTGGCGAAGCCTATGGAGCCATTCGCTCTTTTCGGCCAGTCAAAATTTTGGAACTCAACGAACATGCTCTTGGATCTGGAATTGAACATTGATTTCTGAAGAGGAGGTTGTGTAGATCTTAATTCAGGCTTCGCCTTAACTTCCTTCATATAAGAAGGACTTGCCCCATATAGTCCTACCATTTCAGAAAATGGTCTTCTAACCAGGGGAGTAGCTTCCTCATTTGAAGTTTCCTGAGTAGTGGATTCACCTTCTGTATGAAGCCCAATGTAGGTGAAGGGTATAAGCGATGGGTGAACCTATGCCCCTTCATCTTCATCAGAAGCTTCCCCTGTAGGCAGATTTGATGGAGGAATGGAAGAAGTACCGAATAGATCCAACGGAGGAACTAAGGAAGTGTCATTCCCTTCTACATGTTGCCTCATAGAAGGGGGCTCTTCATTAGTTATGATTATAGGTTCCTCTTCAATAGGCACTGCTGACTTGGGAATATGAGAAGTCCCTAGAGACTCATAGAAAGCATCGAAGTCCAAATCATTGAATCCAGCCGAAGGCGAAGACCCAAGATTCGGATTAAGAAGGTGAAC
>CATKHJ010058542.1:0-10515 GCA_949750685.1 Vernicia montana
TTTTGGCTAAAGAGCTCTGGCCTTGCAAGAGTTTGAGATCAATAGCCCTTTGTCAACCGGCCTTAATGGGATGGGTAGGAAAGGTGAGGTGCCACCTTATGAGTTAGACTTAGTAGGTTTGGACCTTTTGAAAAAGTGTTGAGGAGGTTGTATAATTTTGCTATCGTAGCAACATATATGGAGAAGACAAGCACAACCTTCTTATTGTCTGAGACTGAAGAGACTCTTAGAGTGACGGGACTCTTGGGGAGACACTGGATTGATTTTGGATAATGAATCAAAAGACGTGCTCCTTGGATGGATGATAGGAACCATTTAGCTTTTTAAGCTAAAAGACGTGACAGGTGACTTGAAGAATATACCTTTAATGAATGATAAGGGCGACATGATGGATGACAGGAAGGATATGCCCCTATTGAATGATAAGGGCAACGTGACGGATTGACTAAAAGACGATATGGAGGATACACCCATGATGAACTAATAGAAGATGATTCAAAAGGCATGCCCCTAATGAGGGTTCAGCAGGAGGATGATAATTTAGGAAGATATGCCCTTAATGTAGGATAAGGACATAAGGGACAAAATGATTTGACCATGATGACTTTTTTTTTGTTTTTAGCTCTAACTTCTGCTAGAGCCGCCCTTTCGGGTTTTCAACTCGACGAGCTTGCTCTAATTTCTGCCTAAGCCGCCCTTTCGGGTTTTCAACTTAGCAAGCTAATCAATAAATTTTGGCATTTAAAAATTATTCCACCATGATTTAGGTTACCGCTTCCTTTCATCTTGGGGCTCTAACATTTGTCTAGACCATTTCGTTGAATCTCGATCCAGAGAAAAACCTTGTAGGGACATTGGGTCCTTTTTGAGATTGTTGCCCCTTGTTAAGGTGTTATGTTTGATTACCCAAAAGTGCAATGGGTAACTTCATATGATTGCCTTTAGCTTTGCCTGCTCCAACAAAAGAGATCACCACTTGGTGTCCTTTATTATCTCGACTATCCTTTAGTTGGGAGCTGGTGAAGCGGCTGTTGATGCGGGCACAAGAATACCTCAAGTTTTGATTTTTCCATTCATGGTAGTAAAATGCAAATGCTTGCCAAAATCCATTGATTTATTTATTTTATTCTTTTTTTTTAAGGCACAACTACTTTAGACTAAACAAGAAAGATGGGAAAAGAGAAGTGCACGAAAAACATAAATATTTTATTACAAAATGAGAAGATGGTACAAAATAGAAAAAGAATACAAAAAAGACAGACTCAGACTCGAACTCAAATTTGGACTCTGAACATGGACTCAGACTTGGATTAGGACTTAGACACAGAATATGGACTCAAACTCGGACTTGGATTTGGACGCAATCTTAGATAAGTCAGATCAATTGAGCTTGAACTCCTCCATAACATGATACTTAGGCATGGATGAGGTGAGATGAGGTGGGGTTTGTCTTCCACTTTGGTGACGATACATGGATCATAGTGATGGATTTGACTTGAAAGGGAAGGTGGCATGCCAATCTTAGCCTCAAAGGTCATGGGATTCAGATTCTTCATCACTATTCAGATCGGTGGTGGAGAATTCACCTTGAAATGATTCACCTTGGATACAATCTTCAACCCTTGATGCAATTGCAACCAAAGCTTTGAAGGTGGTAGGTATTAGGTTAGTAGATGGGCTTGGTAAACTGGGAGTACGTTCTTAATAAGGATGTCCATCTGTTCTTGTTCAGCTGGTCGGTTTACCATTTGAGCAGCTTTAGCCCTCCACCTTGTAAGGAACATGGAGAAGGACTCACTTGGAATTTGCTTAGTGGTTTCTAAGTCACGCCTAGTGATATCCACTTCACTGTTATAATGATATTGCTTGATAAAGGCATGACATATATCATCCCATGTCCTTTTCTGGCTCTTGTCTAGTGAAAGGAACCATCTCATGGTAGCACTGGTCAGTGATTGTTGGAATAGTTGAGCAATGAGCTCATTGTTAAGTCCTAAAGGCTTCATTGCCCCTACATATGTCTTCAAATGAGTCTTTGGGCAAGTGGTTCCATCAAATCTCTCAAGTTCAGGCATTTTGAATTTCGGTGGCAGTCTGGCATTGGGAAAAAAAGGTTAGGGAGCTAGCATCTACTAAGTCATCATGCTTTTTGAGATTCTTAAAGGCCCTTTCCATAGCTTCAAATCTCTCCATGAATGCTTTTAGGTCAGGGTGAGAGAAAACTTCCTTCCCTTAAAAAGGATTCGCAGGAGAGGAAGGGTTAGAGTGGGTAAAGGTGTTTGGCACATAAGTAGCGTGGGTATGGGCTTGGGCCGGATTAGGATTGGCCTGATTCAGATTTGGGGTGGTTTGGTCTAGGGTCAGATTTGGGATGGTTGGGTTGAGGTTAGCTTGACTAATTATGGCTTGCACCTCTTCCAGAATAGACTGTCTCTACTCCTTGAGCTCAACTTGTATTGCTTGCAAATTCTTTTCTTGCTTAATGATGAGGGTGGCTAAGAGTGTGTTCAGGGCAACCATGTCAGTCGAGTTAGCCATTGGTACCTTGAAGAAAAACCAAAAGTAAACTCAGTAAGTGATTGGTGATGATATGAAAAGGTGAGGAGAGTAGAGGTATATAGGCTCTTAAGGGAAAAGGATTCCTTATGGTATTATAGGCCAACTGTCATTGGGCTTTGAGTATCATGGGTCAAAAGTTTTTTGGGCTTTGGAGGTCTAGGGTAGGATGGGCCAAGGTTGTTCGGTTTAGGGGTAATAGGTTGGTCTTGAAGGTAATGGACCAAGGAGGTTGGGCTTCAAGTTTGTGGGGCGAAGGTGATTGGGTCGAGATGAAAGTGTTTGACCCTATTTCGGTTCAAGGTTCCACTTAAAATGAATGCATGTTGTTTTATATATTATGAATGCATGATATGCATGGGAAAAGTATTTCATAAATATGAAATTATAGAAGGCTTTGATTATGGTACATACAACCTAAGGTCAGGTTCTAGGTTCACTATATGAAAGGATAAGGGTGGCTTAGATAGGGTATCCGTCACACTAGAGCATCGATATACCTAACCACATGTGAGTCAAAGAGTCTCGCGTGGGTCCAACAGTATGTGCTTACTCGTTACACCTTTAAAAGGATCAAAGGATTTGTTGTGGGATGGATGATTTCACTATTGGCAAGCAGACCTAAGGAAGGTTGCCCAATCGATGCTACTCACTATCCATTGTTTTCTTAGAACTAGGTTTGGAGGCAAAAAGCCTATGCAAGTGATGAATGAAAGTCACAACTTTATTAAAAGCCAAATTTTTTAACTAATTAGTAGTCCTCTTATGTTCTTTTTATTAAAAAGAAGGTGTTCTCCAGTGGAGTCGCCAACTGTGAGGCTTCACCCAAGCACCGGTTCGATCCGCTAGAGGGAATCAAAATGCTCATTTGGGTTTGAACTCATGATGGAGCCCTCAAGCTCAAATTGATTGATTTTGAAAAGTGTTTTAGAGTCGCCACCATACTTTATTTTTATTTTGGAAAATATAAGGTAAAAACCTATTAATGACTCCAATTAATATCCCAAAGGAAAAGATCACTAGTCTCGAAACCAAAGAGTCCATTGGTTTTGATAACCTTAGAGGCTGATTTAGATATAGTACAAAACATGAAAAATGTTCATTTATATGTAAAATAATTGGCATTAAATCAGTTTTGCAATTGAGCTTGTATGTTTGTAGATGTAGTAAGAAGTATAGAGACTGTTCGGATTGCATTTGTGCAGAAACAGGTCAAGATTTAAAAATTCACTATAAATTGTATAGTTCATATTTTGAGTTGAATTTTGGATGTTGTAGATATATGTGTCTAATTTAATTAGAAAAAAAATCAAGTTATTTGGATAAGTATATCAAGAGTTATAGTGAAAATAGTAAGGTAACGTTCGTTACTTTCAAAGTAACACCCGTGAACAAGCTGGATTTTTTTAGCTATTTCGCTTCTGTGTAAAATTCACCCCGTGAATTTGAAAGTCACGGCTGTGAACTTGTTTCAAAAGGGAAAATGAGTGCATTTAACACCTAATCTAGAAATTTCCTTCAAGAAAATCAAAATCAAACCTTTTGATTGAATGATTTCTCACCAAGATTAAGAGGGAGGTAAGAATACTCTAAGATTTCTTTGTTGATTTTAAGTTATGTATGGATGTGTATTGAGTTGTAAAGTTAGTTTTGAGTTGGGATTTGATGAGTAATGCATGTATAGTTGATTTCTTAGCCTAATTTAGCTTTGAATTAGGTTTCTATCACATGATTGATAGTGGGATGATAGAGAAGAGTTAGGGTTAGAGAAGAATTCCTATGAATTAGAATTTGATGCATGTATATGAGTTAATTGATGAATTTAAGTTAAGAATAAATGTTAATTGAAGTCTTTTATGTATGCTGTATGATGTGTAGAACCTAGAGAGGGAGAAAGAAGAGATGAAGGGCATTATATGATTATCACCCTTATTGTGTGATGTAAAGGAAGTTCAAGAATCTAATATCAAAGAAGTGTTGTTTGTAAGGTGAGTGACAATTATACTATTATATTTACATTGACCTTGTTATTGTTCATAATTTTTATATTGTTGCTTATGAACCCTAATTATTACTATATACATATCTATGCTTTTTTTGCTTCATGAACCATGAAAATGCTTGTTGTGATCATTGATTCCATGAAAACCTATTGTTTATTGATGACCATTTCCATGACCAATGATTATGAACCTAAACAGAAATTCCCTAACTAATGTGGGGTAATACATTAGGCAATGTGCACATTATACCTACGGATAAGGTATAATATCCAAACTCTTGTCTAGAAAGAGTATAAAGACCTAGCCATGGGACCTGATTAGTCTCGTGCAAGACCAAAGATTGAGCATGCATCACAATATAGCCTCTGCTCAAGTTTGAGTGATGATTGTGCATGCGTCACAATACAGCCTCTGCTCAAGATTGATTGAAGAGCATGCATCACAATATAGCCTCTGCTCTAAATGAAAGTAAAGACCTAATTTCTGCTAAAAAGAATTGTTCAAATCCATAAACCATTGGATACATGTTATATTGATCATCTTATATTATTTATTACATGGAAATGACTCTTAACTATGAGGCCTCGCCCATACGCCCCTCCCCTTGCTCGGGAAAAAATGGGTGCCTTAAGGAAAGGCTGAGTGATTTTTAAGGGAGGTTAGGTACGAGTTTCAGTGCTCATGATTGGAAGCGGCTATCGCCTCGAAAAATTGATTTGATTTTTGAAAGAGATTCGGGAGTCGCCACCCCAATTTATTTAAATGGAAAAATTAAGAAAAAACTAAATTTGACTCCAATTTATTAATCTTTGATTAATTTACCCAAGGATAAAAGTCACTAGTCCTTAACCAAGTTGAGCTCGGGAACTAGGTTTTTGATTTTAAATAATCTCAATTTGGCTCTTAAATTTAATTTGACTTTTGAAAATTGATTTCATGAATGACAAATATTAATGACAATTCATAATGCATGATCATGGCATATTTATGAAATATATGGAAAAAGTAAAGGACAAGTATTTAAACAACCACAAGTTAAGGAGAATATTTCCTCTAGCTCTTATGGGTACTAGGGAAATCACAAAATTGCTCATTTACTCCAACAGTAATTAACTAATTATATTAATTTAAAATTTACAAGAAAAGCATAAATTGACATTTACATGGAAAATAAATATGGGAGGGGATTGATTGTGATTTGGATTTGAAACTTGGATTTAGATTCCAAGCTTGCCTACGTACCCCATTGAATGGGGATCAAACCCACGTAGTTCATTCCACGATGAGGTGGAGGGGTTTTAAGGATCGGTCAGATTTGATTGGTTTGGTTTGGTTTGGTTTGGGGTTTGAGTGAGGGTAAGAGATTATACCTTCTTTTTGGGTTTGTGTGGTGCGAGAGTGGTTTTACCAGATCGGAGTTCCGTTTCGTAAAACAAGGTTCATTTTGGAAAATTAATTTGATTACTTAATTACCCAATGTTAATTAATTACAAAAATAATTAATTAAAGTGATTAATTAAAAGGATTAATTAACAAAATTAAGTGAAGACTTAATTAAAAAATTAATTAATTAATTAAAATTAATTTTTAATTAATTAATTAATTGCAATTACTCAAAATGAGTGTGGGAAAATAATTATAGAGAGAGAGAGAAAAAAGAAATGGATAGCCAATCAACAAGTGCTTGAGGTGGTTTTGAAAGGGAATGGATGGGGTATTTATAGGAGCAGATGGGGGGGGGTGAAAAAGACCAAAAAGGGCCTAGAAAGTGGCTAAAAGGAGGGGTAAAAAGAGCATTTGCGGGCAAAGGGGGTACAGCTGCGGGGGCTGCTCGCGGACGAGCGTGAGGACCACGCTTGTCCAAGAGTCGGTTTGGCGGATGCGCCAGACACCAACCCGTCTGGGGGACGTGTCAGCACTGTGCTGACACATGTCAGTTCTGAACTGACGCGTCTGACATGCGTCAGTACAATGTGTGTCAGGCGAGTCAGCTCTGACACGCCAAATGGCCCATGACGCGTTCGCCACTAAGCTTCGTGGCGACAGCGAAGCTTCCTGGCGGACGTGTGCAGGTGGCCTGCGGATCTGCAGGCCTTCCTCGCGGACTCCCGCGTGGCAGCGCTGCAGTGGGGTCCTTGGGTCGATTTTTTGGATTTTCGGAGCTTTCGGGTCAGTTTTTGGAGCTTTCGGGTTAGTTTTTGGGGTATCTGAAGTCCAAAAAATTATCGATCAATGGCGGTAGATCCGAAATAAACTATCGGACATTTTGGCAATCAGTTTTAGGGAAAATCTAGTTAGTTTTGGGAAAGTGTTTTATGGTATAGAAAGTCTGGTCAGGATCGGAAAAGTGTCATTCTCCTTGTAATATTATGCTTGAAAATTCAATTTTTTGAAGGGGCGCTACCCCCTTGACCCCTGCCCGCTAACCGGCTAGCGGGATCGCCGTATCGACTTTGCGTAGGGCGCGAAATTTAGCAGTTGTCAAGTTGCAGCAGCATCTTAACAGTGCAAAATTGAGGGTTCACAATGCTATATTGAACTTGATAGAAGTGCTTTAGTGTATTCTAAGCTAGGTCTATTAGGATTAGTACTAGGGTTAGGGTAGGTTAAGTAGAGTGAACTACTTGGCATTGATCAAAGTGTAACTTTGATAATATTATTAATTGTAGAGCCTAAAGGAAAAGGCAAAGAAAGTGCTCTGAAAGTGGAAGAGCATCCTTATTGCGTGTGCTAATTACTTGTAGGAGAAAAGGAGTTAAGGTGAGTATATGATACCTTAATGTAGTATGTGCATCCATAATTGAAATATCACTCATCCATTGTTCTACATTGAAAATCCTAACATTTTTTGTACATGAACTTTGAACATTCAATATGTGAGTTGAACCTTTGTGCTAGAGATTCCTCTTTAAGGCCTTCGGCCTAATGGTATCTCTCTTTATATGTTACAGAAATCATTGACTTACTTGAATTCTATAAGTTACCTTACAACTATTGTTGAATCAAATAAGTTTTAATTGACATTATGATACATTGTTCATATCTTTATTTGTTGATACCCTTTTTAAATCAGAAATCCCCAACTGATGTGGGGTATTACTTTGGACCTTGTGCATATGGTATAAGTCCACGGATAAGGTGAGCGTATCCAGACCATAGCTAGGAAGGGTTTGACGGTCCTAGCCGTAAGACCTGATAAGTCTTGTGCTCTGAATGATATGTATATGAGTGAGCAAGGCACTAGCAACCACTATATTTATTTACAAGTAGGAAGCACACCGCTTCCAAATTTACTGATTTCTACTAAAGTGATAATGAATGATTAACCATGGATTAATAATCCTTTATTATTATCAAGCATCATTGAACCCTAATATACCATTTACATTCCTGCCTGCATATTATGTTGAGTTATCATGTACTCACTAAGCTTGTCTCACCACTTAGTGGCTAATATTTTTCAGGTGCTATATAAGGATCAGCAAGGTAAATCTCAAGCTTTATTCTTCCGCATGGGGTTACTCTGTTACTTAAGATTATTTTTGTTTTTTGAATCATAATGGTCATGTATCTTAAAGAAACTTAGTCTAGAGCTTCATGGTCATTATGGTTCATAGATATATTGCTAGCCAGAATATTTTAATTTGCTAATTAAGGTCTGTAATTATTATATGATAATACTGAATATGATGAATGATAACTGCTAAGTATGAATGATAATATGTAATATAAATGTTAAATAGCATAAGTATATTAATGGTATACATGTGGTTTATGCTTGGTATACTTTAGGTACACTTCCAATATATGTTGGGTATATGTATATGGAATTGTAGGTTATGATCTTGGGAATATGTTTAATGAATGCTAAAGCTTAGTATAGTATAAATAGGGGGTTCTATGGGTTTAGGTGATCTTATGTCTCCCTATGCCCTAGGACCGTTGCATTGTAAGGACTGAATGTGACACCGACAATCATTCTAGTAATAGAAATGTTCATAGATCATGCCAATTAGACATATAATCATATAATCATCCAAGGATGGGAATTAGTCGATAAGAACCACATTAAACCTAAACTTGGGGAGCCAATCCCCTATCTGGCTCTCTAAATCCAAATACTATCTCTTAAGTTCCAATACATAGGGTCTCAGTTGTCACTAGCCTAAGCCACGCATCGCCAACCTGATTGGCAACAGTGTCAGGCGACGAGTAAGTCTCCAAGCAGTCATACACCAATCATAGCTCATCATATCATAATCATCATATTATAATCATAATCATAATCACAATCCTAAGTGATCTTATGTCATCCTAATTCCATCCAAACATCCACAAGTAATATACAACATAATTTATAATGCAACATTCATAATCGAGTGATATGAAGTCTTTATGCATTCATAGTGCATAATTATATATATATATATATATATATATACACACACAGACACATACATACAGTAAATGCGAATGCATGAGAGATAGATAAAATATATTAGAAAGTATCGCTCGTATTCCTAAAACTCTATCTCAGCACTGGCTCGGTTTTGGAGCTGCAGAAGATGGTCCTGGACGATCTAAATAATAGAATTTCAAAGATTTATCAGAACAAAAATCATATAAATCAAATGACAGACTCATTCTAAAGACTGTGGAGAATCTTCCAAAAATTCGCCAGAGTTTTCCCTAGAATAGACCTAATCTACCTGAAATAGAGATAATAGAACATAACTCAAATAATCACAAATGCTCCATCTAGGCTTCTATAATAATCAATAATATTTCTTCAATCCAACTATACTTAAAATTCTAATATCCGATAATTTTTAGTAAATACCATATAACTTAATAATTACCCATAATTCCATTCTAAATTACCCAACTCAATATCAAATTGCTAATAACTTACAAAACTCATAATTATAATTATCTAAACTCATTCGTATACTTATAACTTTAATTCTAAGACTTAACAGGCAATTTATATAACTTAACGATCGCTGAAAATTATTTGTGAAACTGGAAATAACTCATTTTAGACTCACCGGAGTGAAAATTCACAAAACTAACTTCGAAAACAGCTCCCAAAGGTCCAAAAAAGTCAATGAAAGTTTTGCTTATAGGAGCCTCATCGAATTTCTCGCCGGCCACTGCACGTACTGCTGTTTGAGTGGTTTCCAGTGTCCAAATACGGTGTGTCTGGTGGCATTGGAATGATAATGAACTCAAGAGCTCAAACGTGCTAGAGGTGTTGGTCAACTCGCTGGAATCTCATAAAAAATATAATGGGTTTGCTGGTAGTTTTCTCACACTCTAGTGATCCCATCATCACTCAATAGGTGTCAAAAGAAATCTTTTGAAGGGAGGATTCCAACGCATCTTGAATCACATGAATCAAAGTTCAGACAAGGAGATGTGACAGTATAAAGTTTTGGTCACTAGAGTTCATCAAAATTTCAAGTAACAATTTTGGGACTAGTGTCTGGCACTGTCCAGTATCTAATCATAGTGATTCTAGTCCCATTGATTTCATCTGGATGTTAGCTTTCCAACTCAACTAGCGGTGCATCAATTGGAGGTCCAGTGATGGAATTATGGCTGAAAAACCATCGGCTGCCCCTACCTCTCTCTCTTTCTTTCTGTAGACAGTCCTTTTCAGGGCAGCTGGCTGCCACATGGCTGAAGGGATATTGGGCCCAAGCGCAGCGGAATCGGTAGGTTTGTGAAATCTTAAACATTTTAAAATTTCACAACACCTATGTTTGAGTCCAATAAAACTTCCAAGCAATCTCTTAATTAATGTGTAAAACACATATGTAAGAAAAGAAAGAACAAGTGGTAATCAAATTACCTCTTGAAGCCAAGACTTTTGATTCTTCTCTTTTCTATCAAAGCTCCCCAAGCGTGAAGCCTCTAGAATTTCCACACCAAGCTTCCTCTATCAAGCTCCTTT
>CATKHJ010058604.1:0-15247 GCA_949750685.1 Vernicia montana
TATATATATATATATATTTAATATATTTATTATATATATATATACAATTTATTATATTATATATAATAATTTAATATATATATAATAAATTATTAATGAATATATATAAAATATATATATAGTTTATTATAATAAAAAAAAAAAAGTAAAACCGAACCAAACTGAACTTTTTTTGTTCGATTTTCATTATAAATTCAATTCGATTCGATTTTCACAAAACATAATTTCTATTATTTTGGTTCGATTCGATTTTGAATGTTCACCCCAACCCATAACAGAGGATTAAAGTTTTCAAAAAGGAAAACAGCTTCTTTTTTCTAAACTGAAAATAATGGCATAAAAAATCATAACAATCTAAATTTTATTAGTTTACTAAATCAAATTTCTTTCAATTGGAAACCCTTGAAACATTTTGTTCCCAATAACTTATTGGTTCCAACTCCTGCTGAACAAATTTTGTTGAGTAACCAAAATGAAAGAGCATTTTAATAACAGTGAAAGTACATGGTAATATTTACTCACTTGCCCATTATAAAGTTCCATATAAATCCATAAAACGTTCAAACAACACTGCAAATTTGTTTTCTCAACAGCCTTCAGTTAACAAACTTATATTACAATTGTATAAACATTCAATTATTTCTAAATTACCTGGCTAACTTTCTATGCAACTAAAAGAAGCTAAGTAGAGTGTGCTGGACTACAAAAGCAAACCTGTGGAACTGCAGAAAAGTGCTCCACAAGTATGATAATTGAGTACCCAGCAAAAGAAAAATGTTCATCACAGCATCCATCGGTAAAAAGTATGGCAGCTTATCACTTTGGAAATCAGGAATGCCATTTTCTTTCTGGTTCAAGAAGAAAAGAAAATATTAAGTACATAAAAAAACAAACAGCGGTAAAAATATAATCAAGAATTGTTTGCTATGCAAATGAAGCAAGGACCTCGAGACCATTTTGTAAATTGCCTTGCCCACGAACATCACCATATGCAGTGCCCAGATCTGCTCTCAGGATAGAATCAAACATACTCATATCATTCATTTTTGACATAAAATCAGTTAAATCAATTACATGGTCAATGCCCTTGCTAAGTCTTTGTAGCTCTTCAAGTAAAGTGTCACGGGCAACTAATAATGATTTAACAAGCATGATCTGGTTCATGCCTACAAAAGCCACTGGAGCCAATGCCTGATCAATCACAACATTTTTTTAATTTCAATACATGTAGAACAAGTTTTAAGGAACTGACAGTCACAAAACTAAATAAACATGAAACGAAATCCCCTTAATACTTTTGAGTTTCATGTTTCAGATTCAGGAATGTGAGCATATACCAAAAGTAAAGGGCTTCTATCACAGCTGAGAATTTTTCACCTTTCAAAAATTATTTCTTCTTTACACCAGAAATGTTTTACAAAATTTTTACTAATTTATATTATCCACAGCCTTCATAAAAAAATTGTGTTATATTCTGATGTGCTGATGTCGACTGATCATCCTTCCAGTCTTTATTGGCAACTATAATTTCTAGTTCTAGCCTCTCATTTGGGAAAATCTGGAGGCTTCTAAAATTCAAAAGGTGCTTCCTCTTGACACTTATATAATCTCTCTCTCTTTCTTTTAAATGAAACTAAAGGATACTTAGAAATCATATATGTCAGCAGAATATAAGAACCATGTAGGTATTCTGTTGCATAGCTTCCAATTTTACATGAAGCAGTTCATACCTCATTAATTCTAAAAACTGAGGCTCTGTGAGAAAACACACTATGATATGAAAGTTTGAAATAAAGTTACTGATTCAAAATATTGCTTTGCAGACATTACATTAGTACCCTGAAAATAGGACAAACTCAAGATAGTTGACTGCAAGTTTTACACACAAATACATGCAAATATGTAGCATGCAAAAAAATCAATGCATATGTGTACACACACAAACATCTACATGCAAGAATATTAGCTGCAAATGTATTATTCTCATTGGTGTAAAAGTCACCAGAAACAAAATGCAACAAACTAACGTACAGTTATCAAGAGAAAGAGAGAAGAAATAGAGACAAAATCATGTGAAAGTAACTAAAAGTGAAAGATTAATCAAAGCATACTTGATTGGACCTATCAATACTTTCACCAGCAACATCTTCAAGGTGGTAAGGATCACTGCAATGTCCAATACAGCCAGTTACTTTCAAAAACCACAGTTGATATGTCATGTGATCAGGACCAAGTTATTTATTTAGATAGTAGAAATGTGATGAACCTGGATATATGTGCGTGAGAACCAGCTTTCAATAGACTGACATGGACACTTGCTTCAACCAGAACAGCATGAAATATATCAAAATGGATAGGGCAATACGAATGAGATCCCAAAAGAGCTTTAGGAGGAATTCGAAATTCATGGACTGCAACAGATGAAGTTTCCAGATATGCTAGCAACTCAAGTCTGTAGAGAGTGCAATTTGTTGTAATTGCCTTTTACTTTTATGATGTGAAGCAAAATTCATTTATTTATCAAGTAAAGTTTCTTATTATTGCATTCATCTTCTAATAAAATCAAAATTTCTAGAAAATGCTTTTAGTAATAAAAAATTATAGGGGAAAAAGTTGAACCAAACAAAAACTCAACTTGCTAAGTTCAATCACGCAGATAAAGGAAATTACCAAATGAAGGTTCTCCTCAACTCACCTGTTCTCTGTTATGGGAGCTTGCAAAAGCTCAAATTTCAAAATAACAGCAGATGTGGATGGAACCTGCATATTGTAAAACACATGAGCATAACCCTTTTGTTTTTTTGGAGATAAACAAAGACTTTATGAGAGATAAGAAAGAAGATAATCACATGAAAAAGGCTAAATCGCCCTCTTAATGGAAGGAAAGGGTAACAAAGTAGAATTAACAAAGTATCCCTCCATCATATAGAACGTCAGATACAATAGCCCTTCTAAATGCCCAGAAGCTGAACTCAATAGAGAAGCAAAGAAAACAATTTTGTCCCACAATTATTACAGATGCAAGTACTGGCCCTTAAAAATTATATCATTCTCTGATAATCAGATACTCCAAATAACTGCGAACACAATATAGAAAACATCACACCTTGGCCTCGTTTTTCCTTCCAGAATTTTGGATTAAAAATTACAATCTCAAAATCTTGTAGGCTACAGCTTGCCAAAGATGCCAAAGATCCGTTCAAAAGGGATAATGGTGTATGATTGTGAGAATCACTACAGAAATAACACTTTACAATGACATTATGAAAATTACCATACAGCTCAGTGAAGAATTTATAAGTTGTGGTTCCACAGAAAAAGGCTCCCCCTTTCATTTCATCGGGGCCTTTCACATTGGATGATGATAGTTAATGCAGCACCAACTTAGCCAAATGGGATCTGACCACAAAGGACATCTTGCTTTGACATTTTATGGTATCTTAAATTCCAGTATGACCCACTTTTTAGAGCTACAGACTTGTTTTGATCACACTTGAGCTAGCATGTTTAGAAAAGCAACCACTTGCCAAACTTATTTCTTCCATTCTCTCCTTCTCTTAATAGACATATAAAATTGACAAATATTGCTTTTTATAGGAGATGTTAAAACATACACATACATATAGAGTGAGAGAGTGAGAGAAAAAGAGAGAGTATTACCTTATATTTACTAAGAGATAGATCAAATGAGATCATGACGGATAAACAAACATCTTGCCTTGCATATTTAATTCGAAACGGCTGTGTTAAGAAACTATTGTCTGTATCATTGATCTTCCATGCCCCATATATGTTCTCAGGATCCATATCATGAGCTGTAGCTCACACAAAAATCATTTTTTTTTTCACTTCTATATTATCCCATAAAGGTCAAGCATGAAAAATACTAAAAAAATCTATCATTTAAGTGAAGCAAATTGCAACTCTAAGCATGAACAATAAGAAAAGATAATTTAAAAGCAATTGATTGTAGCATAGGCATCTTAAAAAGCTGTTCCTCCAAATTCCGAAGGTAACTCCATAACCTGAGAGTCTGGATGGTAATAACACAGAATGTTCAGTCTCCAAGGACAACTCGAATATCCAAGATAAAAATCTCATTGTGTTGTGGTGAGGGGATTTTATGGGATGGGGAGGGCAACCCTATCACATAGTCCAAGGTTTAAAGGGCCTTCTAATTAGCCCTTAAAACTATCATAAAGTTTAACCATCTACTCGCACTCTTTCAGAAAAGAAGTTTTTTTGGCCCTTTGCTTTCTTTTACTTCAACAAATGTTGTATTCAAACCATGCCAGTAAATATCATTGTTCTACAGGGATGCTGTCAGCATGCCAGGAATGTGATGGGCCTAAATCTTCAACAAACTTTGAAATTGAAAATAGAGCACAGAAAATTTTGCTTATTCAATGGCAAAGAAAAACAACCTGATAAAATCTTTTATCACTCATCTATTACTTTGCATCTCCAAAGATTTTAGCCAAATCATGATAAAACTCATTTCAAAAACCTCAAGAAGAAGAAGAAGAAAAATCTACATTCAACAAGATTAGTTGAAACCATTCATGATGCTAGAAAAAAAATTTAACAACAATGCTGGATACTCAAATACAAAAAAACATAAGGTTTCAATAGCATTACCGATATCAGACTGTGGGAACAATTCTACATGGTTACAAGAGTTTTCAGATTATACCACACAAAAGAGTGCAGTGTAGCAATATTTCATACCATAGATCAAGTCCTGAATTTTATAAACTACAAGATTCATATTTAAGTCTCCCAAGGAACTGTCCTCATGCCAAATACTTGCAAATAAGTTGCACTTAAGTGTAATATAATTTATAATTTTAACCTTGAGAAGATGAAAAAAGTGGGCTCTCATTAGCATTCTTCTTCCAACATGAGTTTAAAAATAAGTCTAATCACACATACATCAAAGATAAGGAAATTGTAGCATTATCATTTCAATGAAGTTACCTTCATATTGAACAACCCTAGCAGGAGTTCCCAAAGTAGTATACTCACTGTCTTCCCATCTCATGGTTACCTTAATTTGATAGAATCTAAAAGCAAAAATGAAAAGGGGAAAAAAATCAACAAAGAACTATATGAATTAAAAGAGAGGAAGAAAATGAAATTTATTCACAGTTAATGGTCCACTAAAAAACATACCCTTGCTGAAAAAGGTCAAGGTTGTGAAACCTATGGATGTAAATGGCAATT
Organism: Vernicia montana; assembly: GCA_949750685.1. Classification (NCBI taxonomy): domain Eukaryota; kingdom Viridiplantae; phylum Streptophyta; class Magnoliopsida; order Malpighiales; family Euphorbiaceae; genus Vernicia; species Vernicia montana. The sequence goes on from CATKHJ010058604.1 coordinate 5,224, forward strand.
TCTTGGACAGTGTTCCACATGGCAATCAGCTTAGTTATAGCCAGATGCGACTTTGCATTGGGCAGGGCACCTCTAGCCCAATTTCAGGTTTTATGCAAATTAACCATGTCAAATGCTTTGAAACATGGGATATCAAAAGTCCCCAAATCTTGCATTCTCGCTTTTTCAAGCTAAGTATTCAAATCTAAGACACACTAAAAATATTCAAATATCCTCCTTAATGCCTATAAAGATTAGAGAAGTTCTATGAAGTTCATTTCATTAAGAGGAACATGATAATCACATGACAAACCACAAGACTTCTCAATGGTAGTTATTGCTCTTTTGAAAAACCCCTCTCTCTACAACTCAGCTCCCAAGAAAGATTCTCCCTCTTTTGCAACCATGATACTTGACAGCTGCAAAGGAATGTTAAAAATGCAAATGTGATAATGAAGAAAAAGAATTTCACAATGAAATGAAAAAAACCAAAATCACAAAGTTCATTCTAGTGTAAAAAGTGCAAATGTAATTCGTTGATTGTTTACCTTGCACTTTCTTAATCTTACTCGTAATATTTAATATCTACAAAAAAAAAAAAAAAAAAAAAAAAAAAAAAGATCACAAAACCAGATAAAATCACCACAGAGCCAATCAATTTAATTTAGTTCATATTTCCTCCATTCATAATCTTATATTCCCAGAATCATACTGTTAACAATTAATCTAATCTGTACATTTGAACATTTTATTATAACAATTAATCTCATCTAAAGCAAAGACAACTGAATTATGAAATAATTACACCTTACAATCTAGGGCAAGGATACGAAACTGAATTATTGCTTCAAATTCTCAGAAATAAAGCATTATCTCATTAGAAGCGTGCAATGTGATAAAATTTCAAACTAATTTTAAATAAAAATAAGAAAAAGTTGATGAACAATAGAAAACAAAAACCTTGTTTAGATCTATAAATTCTCTGAGAAGAATGGTAGGGTTTGCTTAAAGAAATAGAGAAAGATCTCCAGGTCCTTTTGATCCGTCTGGAGCTTTATTTCCTTTCAACATTTTATCAAACGCTTTTCTATGTTTTGCGCCAAAATCAGTTGGATTTGGCAAAAAAAAAAATCAGTTGGTGTGGCTATTGGGTCGGGTTCTCGCCCGTTTAATAACAGTTTTTGGGCCTAAAAACTGTCTAATAGGCCCAGGTAGAATGATAATCTACTTGTAGAGGTCCAGCATAATTGGGCCTAAACTCCAAAACACTAGAATGGGCTTCGCGGCCCAAAATCATGTGATTTTGGAAATGTTATATATATATATATATATATATATATATATCATGTGATTTAATTTTTTTACACTTATAGGTTGATGAAATTTTTTTTGACAAAAAAAAGTCTAAGATTTATTTCGTTAACAGTTTGAGATTTCTATCAGTAACACCATTAGTCAATGCTGATGTGGCAAAATCAATGATTACGTGGTGCAAACGTGTCATTTATAGGCCCCATAAAAAATAAAGAAATGAAGTTCATAAGTGACATGTCAGCGCCACGTCATCATTGATTTTGTCATATCAGTATTAATTAATTAATAGTATTAAAACTGTGGATCTTAAAGTATTAATAGAGCAAATTTTAGACCCTTTTATCAAAAAAAAAACAAATTCATAAACCCATAAATATAAAAGTATGAAACCATATATATATATATATATATATATATATATATATATATATATATATATATATATATAATATTCTTTTTTGTTAATGTCACCAAGTTTCAATGTATTTGCCATCAATTTTAATAAAATAATCACAATTACTAAATTGTAATAGAATTTCAATCGTATTTTTAATTTACACAACAATTGATAACACTTCAAATGATTTTTGTTATAGTTCTATCTATAGACTATAGGGTTTTCAATTATTCCTAATCTACAAAACGCTGTTGAAACAAAATTATTATTATTATTTTTAGTATTAAAAAAGAGATTTAATATGAGTGAAATTAAATTTCAAAGCTCATCTTATAATTATACTAATTAATCATTAATTAAAATTAAAATATTCATTCATTTTTAAAATGATTTCATCTTATCATTATACTAATAGAAAAATTTTTATTTATAGTTGGTGTAAGTTAAAATAGTCATTTTTAAAAAAATAAAATAAAATAATCATGTATTTTATATAACATTGTCAATAAATTCAGGTTTGAATCCCCTTCTCCAATGCTAAAAAAAAAAAAACTATACAATCTTTATAATAACATCACATATGGGCAGTGAACAATTGTAAACCACATCATAGCAGGAACAAACCGATCCCCTTTTTATAATTGTTTAATGGAAGATAACTTTCAATGGAACCTTTGTATCATTTTATTTACCAATGGTAATGGAAAATTATTAAATTAAACTTGACTGTTAAGAAATTTTCCGCATGGGTTGTGACTTTGTGAGGCTAATTATAAGTTTATAACGACAACGAATTGAGTGTCGTGTAGAGAGGAAAGGGAGAAGATCAAGGCATTGATATAGTTATCATAATCAGGGGAAAACATTGCAAATCATACTTTTTTTCGCATGCAAATCATTTCAAGAATTCAAGGCAAATATTAAGCCATTGATATGGTGAATCATTGATTATAGTCATCACAATCTTTATCCTAATAAGCAAGTTTTAATTCTTTGTCAATCTTTACCCTAATTAGTTAGTTTTAATTTTAATTAAATGGTATAGTAGTAGTTTTTTTTTTTTTTTTTTTTTTTTTTTTTTTTTTTTAAGTTGGTCAGAAGTATTTTTAGACTAATTTAAAAGTCAATCGAAATCAAATTTCTTATCCAGACGAGTTCAATGACGCACTCTCACGCTCTACCTATACATTCAAAAATTACTTTCTAGGTACTGATCCTGAGAATCAAATATAATCAATAAAAAAATAGACAAACTCTCTTATTAATCAAGTTAACACTCGGTTTAAATAGAATAATTATTTATAAGATTGAAAGGTTGCTAATCAAAATAATGAAGTTGTTATTGTAACAAAAAAATTTATAGAGATGGAGTAATCTAAAATCTATAATATATTTATATATATATAAAGCAAATATAAATTTTATAAGAGCTCGTTATGTCATGTGACAACTTATTAATTGAGTTTATTTTGTCACACTAAATCAATAGTCCATATGAAATTGATTTATTGATTGTAATTGAACATGTGATGTTCTTATTAAGCAAGTGTTTTCCAATCTCCCAACACACACACACACACACACACACACACACACACATATATATATATATATATATATATATATATATATATATATATATATATATATATATATATATATATATATATATATAGTTTATTTGTCATTTTTTCTACTTAAAGAAATAAGAAAGATAAGAGCTTGAAAACTAGCATTTTTCAATTTCTATTTTTTTATAATTGTTTTTACAAATATTTATATTTGAAAAGCTTATTTCTCATTTTTTCTACTTAAATTTTCAATTTTATTAATTATTTTTTCCAAGATTTTTTCATTGTTGTAAAAATATTATTTATATAAATACATGTACACATTACAATCAAGATATATTATAAAAAACTATAACATTACTTAAAATTACCAATAAAAATTATAATATAATTAATAATGTATCATTTTTTTTTTCAAACTTCTCCTCCTTCGTCATTTTTTATTATTAAATAACTGGATTTTCACGTGTGCCTCTGAAAAAAAAAAAAAAAAAACATTAAACTAAAGTATATCAGCTTTTTTAAAAGTAAAAATTTTAAGATAAAATTGAGCATATCTTAATATATAAATAATCAATTATTTATATTAAATAATAATCATATATATATATATATATATATATTCAAATAATAATTAATTATTTAGCAATTCATATAAATTTTTTAAATTTTTTGGAAATTATTTCAACCAATGAGAGAAAATATAGATATTTTTAATAATAATCATATATGTATTAAAATAATTTATTAGTGTTGATAATTAAATAATAAATTATTTCGATTTAATAATAATGATATACAATTAATTTTCAGATATTTAAAATATATATTAACAATATATATTAATTTACATTTTTTTTTAGCGTAGGTGGCATCTAACACTAATATATATATCATTTAATAGTAATTATTTCTAGCTGCAATTGTTGTATTTTTTTCATTACGATAGTTTAATTATTCCCTCATTTTATATTAAATGATGTTTTGAATTTTTTTCTTTTCATAATAAATCATGTTTTAAAATATCAATAGAGTATTTATTTATTTTTTTCATTTTTTTAATTTTTATTAAATACATTATTTATAGTTTAAAAGAATACTTAATGAAAGTAATTTAATATTTTTTTTCACTAATTAAAGAGAATAAATTGACTTTTTAATAGTTATACATACCCCCAAAAAGTCATCCATTTAATATGAAATTAAGGAAGCGGTAATTATGAAAAATCTTTTGGTTTATTCCGTTCCGTCACTTATTGCCATTCAAACTTCACAAATGTTGGCTTATTCAGTTACAATATATAATTCAAATACTTAATTTAGTTACAAAACTATATATTAATAATTCTGTTTTTTTTTTCTTACCATTTTTGCTTCTTAAAATTCAAAAACATAATTTAAATTCTAAGATTAATTAACAAAAATCAGTTACAACATAAAATAATGAAGTGAATAGGTAGGTAAAATTCAGTCACAAAAAATAAAAATTTTAATTTTAATTTTAATTTTAATTATCAAAATCAGTTATAAAATTTAAATTCTCCAAAAATAATAATTTTGCATTAAAAATATTTTTGTAACATAAACTCAATTGGTTTTTTAATACAATTATTTTGGTAATTGAACAGTTAAATCTTAATAACTATTCTCAATACAAGTGATTTGAACAACTATAAATAGACTTTTTTTTCCTCCATCCAAAAAGTTATGAAATTACTTTATTTTTTCAAAAATCCATCTATGAAAATTTCAATATATTGAGGTGAAGCGTTTGTTATTTTTATTTTATTATTTTTACTATATTTTGCTATTATTTTTTATTAAAATAATAATTTTTCTTCTTATTTTGTTATTTTTTTTTTTTTTAAATATGAGACGTTTGATTAGGATTTTGTAGGCTATCTAACTTGCTTAATTTTAGGCTAACTTACTTGCCTAATTTTAGGCAACCTACCACAAAGGGAATTGTTATACGGTGGACCTGAGTTCACCATGCATGGTGGAACATGTCCACGCGCACACACTTTCAGCTTCCTTTTTTTTTTTTTTCAAATATTTTTTTCTCCTCACACTCATCATTGGTCTCCACTTTTTTTCTGACAGTTATATTTTGCAAATTTAAAATTTTATTTTTTTCTTTTATGTTTTATTTATATTTTTATTCTTTTATTTTATTTTATTCTTTTAAAAAAAATTATATTTAATGTTAATCATTTATATTTTTATTAATTGGTTTATTAATTTATCATAATTTTGTTTGATATAATAATTCGTTTAATCTTTCAATTTTATTATTTTTACAATGATATTTTATAATTGAAAAAATCATTATTTCACAATCACCAACAACAAAATTAATTAAGTGTACGTTAATATTATTATTTTGTACATAATAAATATGAACATTCTAAGTAGATATAAAATTCAATGTTTCTAACTTTTTATTAGTATTTATTTATTGATTACGTGATATTTGCACACATGCAAAATTAAAATCAATAATTTTGATTGTACTAAAAAATTATTAGTTAGGAAGATAATATATTTTTAATTCGTATTAAAGTGACTTTTATGTATAATTGAAGTAATTTCTTTTTTTATGTTAAAAAAGTAATGAACTTAAATTTTATATTTAATCAACTTGACGCTAATAACAGATGAATATACGCTTTATAAGTACTGAACCTAAAGTTTATGTTTAATGAACATGAGACTAATAACAGATGAATATATACTTTATAGGTAATAAATCTAAAGTTTATTTTTAATGAACCTAATACTAATAACAGATGAATATTCACTTTATAAGTAAATGAATCTAAACCTTATATTTAATAAATCTAATACTAATAACAGATGAATATACAATTTATAAGTAATGAACCTAAATTTTATATTTAATGAACCTAACATTAATAATAAATGAATATACACTTTATAAGTAATGTACCTAAAGTTTATATTTGATGAATCTGAAACTAATTACAGATAAATATACGTTTTATAAGTAATGAATTTAAATCTTATATTTAATGAACCTGACACTAATAACAGATGAATATACACTTTATAAGTAATGTACCTAAAATTTATGTTTGATGAACCTGACACTAATAACAGATGAATTTACGCTTTATAAGTAATAAATCTAAATCTTATATTTAATGAATCTGATATTAATAACAGATGAATATATATTTTATAAGTAATGAACATAAATCTGCTACTCTTATGATGACATTTCATCATTCATAAACTAGAGATTAATTACTATTAAATTATACTCATACTCAAAAATATACAATATCATATCACTAAAATTTAAAATTATTATAATTATTCAAATATAAGAAAATGAATTATTTGTCTTAAAGTAAAAGATGAAAATTTATTCTTAAAAATAAATTATATTATAACTTGAGTTATTAAATATTTTATAATAATTATTTTAAGCAGTGAAAAAGATTTTTGGTATGTTAAAAATATTTGAAATGAAAATAATTTATTAGTAAAATTTGATGGTATAAGAGACATGTAAAATTTATATTTTGATAGGAGAAAAAAAATGATTAATATATTTAATTATAATGATTAATACATTTAATATATTGCAAAAAAAAAAGTGATTTTTTTTTTTTTATAATAGGTAATCATACAACTGGTGCCCCCAATTTTTTTTCCTTCATTATAGCTGGTTCACCTTCTTTTTTTTCTCCTTAATTATAGTTGATCCCCCCTCGGTTCATATTGTTATATGAACTTGGGTCCATGATATAATTTACCCCTACAAAGGAGTATGAAGTTTTTTGGCTATAAATAGCCAATGGAGAAGAGATATAGTAAGACCACAAAATTGAAAGAGAATTTTGTGTACATGAGTAAGTGAAAAGAAGTAAAACTTTTTTTTATTTGTGAGAGAATTTTGATAATTTTAATTCGTCCAAAAATTATCTTACATTTTTTTAATTCTTGTTCATTGTGAAAAATAGTGTACTGAGTTATTGGAAGTTGTGTGAGAGAGGGTTTATAATTTTCTCCATAAAAAAATTGTATTGTGTAACTATAAGAATTATAGTAAATTATTCATTGTGGATCGTGGATGTAAATTTATTGAGAAATTGAACCACATAAAATTCTTATTATTTTTTGTGTGAATTATTTATTAATTTTTACCACTATGTTTATGAAATATCCCAAAAATTTTCCTAACACTTTTGTGTATCATGAACAAAATACACCTATTTACTAATTCAACCTACATAAAATTTGTAATTTCATAGAAATGGTTATTAAAAACCCCCAGAGATTTTGCTTTGAAACATTAAAATCCCTATGTTAAATATATATATATATATATATATGCACTTCGGTCCTTAAATTGCTATTGGTGCAAAACTTAAGAATTTGATTGACTAAAATGTTTTGTAATATTAAAATTGAAACTCATAGGTTAAAATGTTAAAAATGAAAGGGTCTAAGTGTTTTCATATAAAACCCATAAGAGCGAGTTGGTGTTTTAAAAATTATCTAAAATTCATAAGAGAAGTAACAAAGGGATTAAAAAAGAATCAATAGCTTAATTGAATTTACGAACACACCAACCAACCGTCGATACCGTCACAAACAAAACTGAAATTAGAATATATCAATCACGTTATATTCTCATTTCTACACACAATTAAAATGATGAAAATCACAATCTAAAATAAATTTCATTGAATCACCTAATAAAATAAAGAAGGCAGAAAAGCTTTTTGTTGGAAAAGCATAGAGCAAAGGCAAAGCAATTCATTAGAATTTAGAACCTTTGTATAATCTGCATTTGCATTGCACCTATAAGCAAATAAAATATAATAAATTAACTCATGCATACATATATAAAAATCAAATATTAATTATAATAAAATGTAAACTGGTCTTCTTTGCATAAAAAACAATGGAATATTGACAAAAAAAAAAAAAAAAAGAAGTAGAAAATAAGAGAGAAAGAAGATAAACTAACCAATAAGATTGGGTATATAAAATTACAAGAAAATTATAAGAAGATAACTTGAAAATTACAAGAAAATGTAGTAGTTGAAACCATAATTTTAAAATTAAATAATTTTTCCTTTTCATTAGTCATTGTTAATAATTTCCCTTTTTATTTTGACTTTATTTTGATTATTGACACATAAGGTTGAGGAATTGATGCATTGCTTTTATATAATTTGCTTTCTTTTTCTTTTTAACATTATTATACTCTCATAAAAAGTATTGCCAAGTTAAGGAAACATTTTTTTTTTAAAAAGGAGGGAGTAATAATATATATCTCTCCATTTATATATAAATTTGAATTTAACTTTTTTAAATATTAAAAATTAAAATAAATGAATTATTCTAATCCACTTTATATATTTACATGTACATAGAAGTAAATAATTTTTTAATTAAATTAAAAATAATCTTATAAATTAATATGTGCTATCACACTTACAACAATAATTAAATAGAAACCCATTATATTTACCACTTCAAAAGAGGGGGAGGGGGGGGGGGGGGGAAATAGTATTTACGTAGGATTTACAATTTATCTTGGATAATACTTTGAAAGATCGAAAAAAATATTATGGCATGTGCATGAGTACTGAATCATAGAATTTCCTCAAAAAGTTTCCTTGATAATATTAATAATTAATATTGAGGAGTGAACACTAGTAATAGAATTTAACTTTCACAAGCCACAATTATTGAATCCCTCAATAATATTAATAAAAAGGTTGGTGATACTGATACGTATTGTTAATGTGAAAGTAACTTTTGGGTGTTCCTTCTATTCATGGAAGAGTGATAAATTCTATGTATAAGGATGTGATAGACAGGATTAATGCTAGGCTACAGAGTTGGAAAATGAAATTTTTGTCCTTTGCTGGTTGTGTCACTCTTGCTCAATCTATGCTTACTGCTATACCTCTGTATCCAATGCAATCAGCTCTTATTCCTATCGGTGTTTGCTCCAAAATTGAGAAGGACATTCGTAAATTTATTTGAGGTGGTAATGCGGAAGGGAAAGGTGTTCATTTAGTTAATTGGGAGACAATTACAAAATCTAAGGATCAGGGTGGCCTTAGGATAAGAAGATTACATCAAATGAACAAGGCTTTTCTTGCTAAAATTGGTTGGAGGTTAATTCAAGAGCCTAACAACCTATAGGCTAAGGTTGTCACCAATAAATATGTGCATAAAGATCTTACAATTCAAGACTTTAAGCCTATTAGGGGTGTTTCAAACCTTTGGCAAGGAATTGTAAAATCATTTGAAATCATTGTGAAAGGGCATTGCATTGCGGTTGGTAATGATAGAAGTACTTATTTTTGGCTGGATGTGTGGTTAGTGGATGTTCCTATTAGTGAGTTAGTTTCAGGAGATTTGGATATTATTGATCTTAACAAATCTGTGAGGGAGTATTGGAGGGAGGGTTTGGGTTGGAATTGGGAACTTCTGAAAGACATTTTGCCTAATTTTTTGGAGGAGAGACTTGCAACTATCATTCTTAGTGATGATACTGATAGAACGGATTCTATTAGCTGGAATAAAACTTCTAGTGGGCTGTTTTCAATTAAATATGCTTATTCTATTTTGCTTGAGGACAATAATTCTCATCTGAATTCTATTTGGTAGAAAATCTGGAAAATTGATGTTCCTTATCATTTGAAGTCTTTTATTTGGCTTGTGAAGCATGGAAAAATTATGACTAATGTTGAAAGAGTCAAGAGAGGGTTCT
>CATKHJ010058636.1:0-10460 GCA_949750685.1 Vernicia montana
CTATTCTGTATATGTACTCACTGAGCTCTGTCTCACTCCTTAGTTATTATTTATTTTTCAGGACCAGCTGTCAGGTCAGCAAGGTAAATTCCAAGTCCTAGCTTTCACTTGGGACATTACTCTGCTATTTTGGGTATGGTATGGTATAAATGGTTATCGGAAATTTTTTTTCTAGAGCTCCATTGATTTTTAAAGGTCTGTAATAATGAAGTTTAGATATTGGTTTGCATGATGTATGATATATCAATTGCTACAGTCCAAGCACTTAATTATATTTAAGTTGCAATGGGGTTTAAATGGAAAAATGGAGTTCAAAAGGAAAAAGGATGAAAAATATTTTCAGTACCATTTACTGATCACAAATGTTTTAAGGCATGGGATTTTTATAAGGGAAGTTTATGGTTCCGATTCTGGGGTAATGATAACTGGTAATTATAGAAGTTAATTAAGGTAATGAGGTGTTCTACGGGTTTAGGTGACCTTAAGTCTTCCTATACCCTAGGACCGTCGCGGCTCAAAGTTGGGTCGTGACAACTTCATTACCATCTCTCCATGGACTTCGAAGAACTACTTCGGCGAAAGAAATTTTTAAAATCCTCAATTGAAGAAATAGGATTTCATGAAGCCCTCATTCGACGACGCATATTATTATAAAGTCCTTGATAAGTCGAGGCAAATTATTATATAAGACCTCCTGGCGAGTCAGACTTCTCAGTCCTCAACAGTCGAGGCAAATTATTATACAAGACCTCCTAACGAGTCAGAATTCTCAGTCCTCAACAGTCGAGGCAGATTATTATATAAGTCCTCTATGCGAGGCAAATATTTAAAGTCCTCTACGTGAGGCATATGATTATCTAAGCCCTCGAGTAACAAGGCACATTATCTAAAGCCCTCAATTAATGAGGCAAGATATCTGAAGACCTCTATCAAGAAGTGGAGGGCTTCGCGAGTTTACAAAGTCCTCCTCTATCAGCGAGGCACATTCTTTAAGGCCTCCCAGTGAGGTATAATTTTATCTAAGACCTTCCTCAAGAAGGCACAATTATCTGGAGGACATGAAGATTTTAAGCTATTAGGAATCTATAAGTCCACATATAGTGGCAACGAAGACCTAAAGACCATTGAAGATCATAAGTCCATACCACAATGTGGCAATAATACAGCTCGCATCTCTGTTCAGATATTGAGCTGTCATCAGATCGAGCTCCTCAACTCGCATCATCATTTAGGCACCCTGCTGCCTTCAGATCTAGCTCTTTAGCTCGCATTATCATTCAGGCACCCTGCTACCTTCAGATTGAGCTCCTCAGCTCGCATTATCATTCAGGCACCCAACTGCCTTCAGACCGAGCTCCCTAGCTTGCATCATCATGCAATCATCCTGCTGCCTTCAGATCGAGCTCTTCAGCTCGCATCATCATGCAGTCACCCTGCTACCTTCAAATCGAGCTCTTCAGCTTGCATCATCATGCAGTCACCCTGCTGCCTTCAGATCTAGCTCGTCAGCACGCATCATCATTCAGGCACCCAACTGCCTTCAGATCGAGCTCCTCAGCCAGTCACCCTGCTGCCTTCAGATCTAGCTCGTCAGCTCGCATCATCATTTAGGCACCCAGCTGCCTTCAGATCGAGCTCCTCAGCTCACATCATTATTCAGGCACCCTGCTGCCTTCAGATTGAGCTTCTCAGCTCACATCATCATTCAGAAACCCTGCTGCCTTCAGATCAAGTTTCTCAGCTCGCATCATCATTCAGGCATCCTGCTGCCTTCAGGTCGAGTTTCTCAACTCGCATCATCATTTAGGCATCTTGCTGCCTTTAGATCGAGCTCTTCAGCTCGCATCATCATTCAGGCATCCAGTTGCCTTCATACCGAGCTCATGTGCTCGCCTCTTCATTCAAGCATCTAGCACCTATCATAACAAGCTCATCGGATGCAATCAAAATGGCGATAGTAGAGATGAATCACAAGCAATGAAAAGTTGTATCTACTCCCTTAGCCCGCTCTTCGATAGTCTCGATCAAACTAGGGAGTGGGGGACTTTTGATACGACCAAAAAATAACATACTTGTAAGCTGTTTAAGCTAGCAGGATACGTGTCCGTATGAGGGGTCCCCATTCTCCCCTATATAAAGGTAACTTTCATATAATTCAATACATTCTCTCACTACTCTCTCTTTAACTTGAGCGTCGAAGCCTCCTTGCCGAGACAGTCCTCGGAGAGTTCCTAACCTCTCTCTCTCTTGCTTGCAGGTCATACCCTTCACTAGATCCTCATCTACACTAGCAAATAAGATTTATTCTTATCAATATTTACATTTAAAAATGATTTTTTTTAGAAAAGTTATTTCTATCTCAATAATAAACTGGCTTTAATTGGTTAGCTAATCATGCTTTTAGAGATTAGTGTTCATGTTTTGGGCAGCTTTAACCTTAATACCGAACATAATAACTAGTTTTTAAGTCAGAGATTAGTGATTTGGTATATATGTGTTTAGTAAATAGAATTGCCAAGATGTGGTTGGTGCTTTGCCAATGTAATTAGTGCTTGTTTGGGATTGAATTATTATTTGCTTTTGAAAATTGTACGTTGAATTATGTTTTAGTTTTTCAAAAATAGTTTAATTGTTTTTAATAAACTAGAAAAAGTTTAAAAATTTAACTTTTCAAAATTATAATTTCTTAAGTTTTATAGAGTTTAAAAGTAATTTAATAAAATCATTTTAAACTCGTATCAAATACACACTTGCCTCATTTGCCTATATTTGTCTAATCAATATAACTAAGTTATTTAAAAAAAAAAATGATTTTCTCTTTTTAACAGGAAAAGTCATTTTTTAGATTTTAACAAATTTATTATAATAAAAGGAAAGTATATAAACATAAATTTATTAATCCGTCAATTATAATTAATCACAACCAATGATCATTGATGACCATCTTTAGCTGTCAAAGGCCACCCATAACTACCACAAGTCACCATTAACTGTCACAATTTTACTATTTTTATGTATTTCTTTATCATATTTAACAATAAAATTTTAAAATATGAAATTTTTATAAATTTAAATATATTTATGGTTTTATATTGAAATTTTTATTATTTTTTAACTAATTTTTAATATTACAATTAAATAATAAAAAATTAGTTTTAAGAATATTCTTTTAAAAATATTTTTCAAAAACAAATTATTTATCTCGAAACAAACACAACATTAATTATCTTGTTTTATATTTTGGGAGGTTACACCCTCTTTCTCTGCCTAAAAAAACATACTACCATTTATTATTTAAAATTAACTTTGATCATATACTAATTACATAGAGCATTTAATGGTAATGTATAAAAATTATTATATATGAAAAAACAATTGCATTAAGAATTAAGCTCATGATCAGCTGTTACAGAAGCAGAAGCTGATAAAGGAAGTGACCAGAATCTCCTCCTCATCCTCAGCACCGGACAATTAAGAATAGGAAAATCAGCTGTCTCAACCATTTCTACTAATGGAGATGAGAAAAATGCAAGCCCCTTCCAAGAGCTCTAAATAATGCTTAAAGGCTATCTTTTCATTCTATCCCTTACTATTATTAGATCAACATGCATTTATAACTTGCAATTCCTTCATTCTCAAAATATTATGAAAAATGCAAAATTTAAAATTTCATTTTTTTATTCACTCGCATAAAATCAAATTTATTATGATAGCTTAGCCAAGTATATGCAGTGCTAAGTACATAAATGATCTGTTCAATTAGATATATTTGATTCTCCTCTCCTAATCTTATTAAAAAATATTATTATGATACTTTCCACTTATTTTTATTTTTTTTTTAATAAAGAAATATACGTTCTAGAGACAGGACTCACTCTTCAAAAAAAAAAAAAAAAAAAAAAGGAAAAAACTCATTAATCAACAAAACAAAGCAAACATGTTACATTCAAGTACCGAATTATTGGGCAAAAAAAAGTACCGAATTGAAAATAAATAAAAATTCGAACAATAACCATGTTTCATTCAAGAATTAAAAAGGCACAAAAATCTGCCAAATTATTATCATAACTTTAATTTTGAACCGAAGTAGGAGGTGATGGTGGTGGTGGTTGCCTCAATCTCCGAAGCCGATCGATCCACTGATCCTCAGGAATCCGACCCACCCAATCAGGAGCAGAGCCCCCAAATGAAACCCCACGCATTGCCTCCCTAACTCGCGTCGCATTCTCCGCCGTCAACGGCGCATTCCTTCGATTATCGTCCTCTCTAAAAGCCCTCAACATCGCCGAATCAGATATCTCTCGCATTCTCTCCACCTCCTCCTCCTCTTCGTCGCTGCTGCTTTTGTGCTCGACGTCGCCGTTTAGTTGAAGAGATGAAATTACGTTCTCTGCTTCACCCCTAGAGTAACTATGGTGATCTTCATCGGAGTTGCCTTGATCGGAGTAGTCATCATCGTCGTCGTAATCGACGACTGAGATTCGCTGGTAGTGTTGAGGCGCTACATCGGGATTCGCGTCAGAATCGCTTTCGCTGTTATTGTCTGGAACAATACACATCGATGTATGGTAGATCAAGGTTCAAGGATAACTTCATAAAAAACTCAAATAAAAAATTAAAAATTAAAAATAAAATAAAATCACCTCCCATGGAATTGGTGTTGGAGTTAGAGATGGGCGTAGCGTTCATTGCTGAAGATATCGAGAGAGGCGAAACTGCTATGTAATAAAATATGGACAGCCCGGTCCCCACATAATGATTTTATGACCCGATCCGACTAATTAAAAGCCTTATTTTAAAAAAAAAAAATTACACAAAAAAAACCCAAAAACTTAAAAAAAACAAAACAAAACAAAACAAATTTTTTTTACCGGCCGCATTTTAAGTTTGCCAAAATATCACAAGTTTGTTGAATTACAAATTTATTCTTGTCTAAAACAAAACCAACACCAAGAAAAATTGAGCTTGCATGGAAACTATTTTTTATTTTATTTATTTTTGCCATTTGGGAGATTCTTGATGGAGAAGCACCAAACAAGATTCCATTTCACAAAAGGAGCAGCACTAGCAATTTTGGCTTTTGAAAAAGTTAAATGTAATTGGATTTAAAAAAAAAAAAAAAGAATTAGCTTATTCATATTGAAAGGAATTTGTTTTTCGTTTTACCTTTTACATTTTAGGGATTAGACATTGATGTACTCAGAAATAACTCCGATCTCTAGCACACGTGTAGGCGATCTCTAGATCCTGCAAGACAGCAAGTTAGAGGGTCCAGGCGATGTACCTGGGGGGCCACTCCGATGCTTAAGTTATAAAGGATAGAGATTAATAAACTTTTTATCACTGAGAAGTGTTTAGAATTGCGTTACCCGTTTAATGGAGAAAATAGCTCTATTTATAGTGAAGTGTTCAAGGTGCCGAATCCTTCTTGGAATCAGATTATTCCTTTTTAGTATTGTATATGGAGATGATTTGCAGTTTCATGATCGGATATGGATTACTTTGGCGAACCTCTGATTCGCCTAGGGCGATCAGTTTATATTTAGGATATATCAGACATATTGAAAATTAAGCTTTTTATGGTCAATCAATATAGATTTACAACAAACCAACAGCGGATTTGCCTATCGGAGAATCGGTTGTGCTAGAATCAGCTCTAACCGTAGGCAAACAATTGTATATTACAATATATCCAATAGATTCAATTTATAGCATATGATATAAATTAAAAACACTCATTCCTTATAAAGGAAAAGAAAGAATAAATCATAGCAAACAATATATATTACCAAAATATTTAGTATTTTTTTTAGTATACAATCAGTATCTAATATTGTTTATACATTTTATGAATTTACAAAAACTAGCTTCTTCAATCAAAGCAAGTAATTGTATATTACAAAATATCTAAATTCAATTTATACCATATGGTGTAAATTAGAAACACTAATCTCTTATAAAAGAAAAAAAGGAACAAATTACAGCAAACGATATACATTTACATAAAATTTATTATTCTTTTAGTATATAATTCGTATCTAATATTGTTTAACATGGCATGAATTTACAAAAACTAGCTTTTTCAATCAAAGCAAACAATTGTATATTATAAAGTATCCAATAGATTCAATTTATAGTATATGGTATAAATTAGAAACACTAATCTCTTATAAAAGAAAAGAAGAAAAAAATGACAACAAACATTATATATTATCATAAAATTTAGTATTCTTTTAGTATACAATCAATATCTAACATTGTTTATACATAATATGAATTCACAAAAAACTAGCTTCTTTAATCAAAGCAAATAATTGTATTGAACAATATATCCAATAGATTCAATTTATAGAATATGGTATAAATTAGAAACACTAATCTCTTATAAAGGAAAAGAAGGAACAAATTACAGTAAACAATATACATTATCATAAAATTTAATATTCTTTTAATATACAATCAGAATCTAATACTGTTTATACATGGCATGAATTTACAAAAACTAGCTTCTTCAATCAAAGCAAGCAATTGTATATTACAAAGTATCTAAATTCAATTTATACCATATGATATAAATTAGAAACTTTAATCTCTTATAAAAGAAAAGAAGGAACAAACTACAACCAACAATATACATTACCATAAAATTTAGTATTCTCTTAGTATACAATCCGTATATAATATTGTTTATACATTGATCTGTCTAAGATTTAATGAAAGAGAGTTGGCAGACTTCAAAATTATGAGTTTGATTTCCAAGTAGAGAACCTTATTAGACCTGCAAAAAGAGATGATGATCAAAGTGCCAAGCCTTGGCTTGGCCAAGACACTCCGATGCTTAAGTCAGTGATAGCAATGGAGACAATGATCTACTGTGAGATAATTCACAGCAGATAAGTTAATATTTTTAGAGAGAAGAAAGAGATGATAAGTTGCAGAGAGAGCTACCTGGGAATGATGGTGCAATTGCCCTTTTATACTACGTAGATCATCTCTCTAAGTTGGTGGGTGAAGGATTTGACGGGTGAATAGGGTCTGTCAGGACAGACTAGGTAATCATGACTTTGTATCTCATGTGAAAATAGGTGTAGCTGTCGTACTACTGACACTAAGTGGTAGTTGGGTTGATGCTATAGATGTGATAGGTCACTTTTCTGAAGATGAAGCACTTCCTCATGGATGTTCTTCGGTGCTTAAGAGAACTGCTCATGAACGAAGATCCTATTTTCTTAGAAGCATGGTCAAAGGGATATGAATGTGGACTTTCTTCGATTAAGGTGGGGAAAGGCTTACTAAGCCACATCTTTTGTGGAACAATCATGGGTGAGGCGTATCTCCTGTTCCTCTAAGCACAATTAAATCTTTAGAAAGGTCCACTGGGCCTATATTAGATCTGTATACAATCTAGACCTAGTTGGCCCAATTGGCTATTCTAAAATTTGCTCTTATCAGAGGCCCCCCTGTTTCAATAAGGAATGATCTCTTCAGAATCCTTGTTGAAACATAAGATTTCAAATTGCTTTTGTCTTCGTCTCTTGATTTTTGTTCTCGATTCTTCAACTTCTTGTCTTTTCAGTTTTTGAGAACCATAACTTTTCATTAAATGCGAATGACAGAATAGGTGGCTTGACTGACAGATGTTTGAATCATAAATGGGGGTTAAGCCACATTTCAATTCAAAATGATTACTCTTTGATATTCATTTTAGCATATTTTTCGATTTCGAGACTCAATTTTGAATTTTAAATCCATTAAAGAAGGTGGCATTATCAAAATCTTCATACTATATAAGTAACCCCATATTTCATTCTTGAACTTTTACCTGTTTCTTCTTCTTTTCTCTCGAGTTTCTGCCATTTTTGTGCTTTCTTTACTTACTGAGTTTTCTTCTTATCATCTATGCAATTCTTTTCTTTAACTAATGGCTCCCAAGACTGATTTCCAAATTCTTTTGCGCCAAACTTGGCACGACATTCCTTCTTCTGCCCAGAAGAGTGATTTTATCAATTTTAAGAAGAATTTGAAACATCCCCAGAAAGAATTTGGACTCTATATTCCAAAAGTGAATGAAAGGTTATTTTTGGATCCTTCAAAAGATGAGGCTAATTTGATAGAGCTTCCCAAAGATTGCTTTCATTTATGCTTTTTTCTTCGCTAGATGGAAGCGGGTTTAAGGTGGCCTCCTTCTCCTTTATTCACCAAATGTTTCAATCACTTTTGGGTGAATCCTATGGTTCTTTATCCGAACGCGATTAGGGAGATGCATTGCTTCGAGGTTATCTATACTGCCTTAAAGGTAAAACCCACAGTAAAAATGTTTCAAGTCTTCTTCAAAATAGGGAGATCGACCGAAGGATTTGTTTATACTACTTCTGCTCGTCCTAAAAGTCGACTTCTCAAGGGAAATGACAATAAAGTGCCCTCTTGGCATCAAAAGTTTGCTTTAATTGTGCGAACAAGTCCAGACCTACTAGGGTTCGGTTTTCCAAGTTATTTAATGATGGCTAGTGGTATCCTTCCTGATTGGCCCAAGGATTTGAGTGTCGAAGAACTAATGGGCATTAAGACTTTGATCCAAGGTGATCAACATTGTCACGACCTGACTTACGAGCCGCGACGGTCCTAGGGCATGGATAGGCGTAAGGCCACCGAAAACCCGTAGAACCCAATACTATACTATAACCAATCATGCATAAACAATTCCCAGATCAGAACCCCAAACACATTACTATAACAATTCCAAATGATCCATTCATTAGATGTATTCCATTAATACAATAAGGGAATATGTCATATATCTTACAATCCCAAATGAAATATACAATACTTAATCATCATATACAATATCACAATGACCATGGAATTCTATACTTAACTCTTGGAGATACATATTCATTATGATATAATCAAAATGACAAAATTGAAAACATGGACAGAGTAACCCCCAAGCGAGAAGATGAAGCTTGAGTTTTACCTCGTCTCAACCTCTATAGCACCTGAAAAAGATAAATCACTATAGGGTGAGATATAAATCTCAGTGAATACATAATAGTTCAATATGATATGCCGGCTAGGTATAATAGAGAATATGCAATTTGAATAGCTTCAAGGCTTTTAGGCAATATAAACAATTAGAAATTGAAGTTATCACAATGGGATTCATTCATGGAAGAAATGAATAAATCCAATGCATAAGCAATTTAGCACAATTCATTTTATTTTAGTTTAGCATAAATCTTATATTCAGGAACGGTATGTTCCCATTCACATATAGATCGAGTGTCGGCTATAAGCTTCACACATACATTGAAGCGGAAAATTGATCAGGTTCTTTGGCTAGGACCCCCTTCCTAGCTAGGGCGAATACACTATCCCTATCCGTAGGGCCTTCTTTACCATGTGCACATGACTGATGTATACCCCACATCAGATGGGGATTTCTGCTTTAAGTATCATATATAATTTCACAATTGATAGCAATAAGAATTCAATAACAATGGTACTCATGAATGAGTAAAAATTTCAATGTGCTATCATCATATCAATAACCAATAGACCAATGGTCTTAATAGATAGTTTAACATATCGGGTTCATGAATATATATATATCAATGATCAATAGACTGAAGGTCTCAATTAAGTGTTTCAATACATTGGTTTCATGAATATACATCAATGAAACAAGAATTTAATCATGTAATCCAAATGATTCAATGAATATATGGTTATACAACGAATTTACACCCATAGCATATTGACTATCATGTACTCACTTTAGGACTCCTTTGCTCCTAATTAACACAAACAGAAACGATGATCACTCGAGTCCTCTTATTCCTTGTCTTTGGGTTCTACATGAACCATTCAATTAACCACAATTAGATCATCATTCCTAACTTGACTATAGAATCACAAAGGATTCTAATCCTATACTTCTAGTTCTATACTTAGAACACAATGCCAATTAAACACATTTCAATCAATACAATCAACGATTCAAGAATCGATACACATACTACCGAAATTGAATTGATTAAACCTTGAACTAATGCCCAATTCTTCTCAATTACAATCTACATTGATCATGTATGACAATTAGCATGCCTAGGATTATGATTATTGCATAAAAGAAAAGGAAAAAGAAAAATGAACATCAAGTGGTACGCCCATACCCTATTAGCCGTACCTTTTATTTTTCAGGAAGTAGCAAAGGTACGCCTAAGGGTACGAGCGTACCCTTGCTCGTACCTTGCCCCTGCCAGGGTACGCCTATGGGGTACAGGCATACCCTTGCCCTGGCTTGGTTTCCCCGATGGAAACCTCCAAAACCAAGCAAGATTACTCATCTTTTTTGTCATCAAGACAAAACCATGAATAGGTTATACAAATTTTGCAAAGCTTTAAACTCATTTTATCATTTACTCATGGATCAAACAAATCAATCTTTAAAATCCAACCTT
>CATKHJ010058791.1:0-13331 GCA_949750685.1 Vernicia montana
CTTTTTCTTTATTCTTTGATTCTACATTACACATATCAATTTCCATTACTTTGGAACGATCATTTTCAATAAAAATCTATTTTCTTTAGCATGATTTATATATATTAATTTCTCACTATATCATTAATTTATCTCATTAAGCTCAATTTGGGAAAAGTTTATAAGTTACTAATTTCCCAAATTAATTTTTAAATTATACAATTAACATTTAATTGAAGTTATTCTCATACTCAATTGAAATTTAACTATTTTAGTTCCAAATTTTTAAGATTAACCAATCCTTTAACTAAGAAAAATTACATTTTCATCACTTAAATTCCAATAAAGTTTATATTCATCCAATTAACACCTAATTCAATCTAAATTAATCATCAATTGTATGAATATCAATTTCAAACCCATTTCTTCACTTTGACCGAAATCTAAAGTGACCATTCATTCCAATCCTTGTTTCAACTTCCTAAATTGAAATTCAATTAACTCAATTAAAATATATTAGATCAATTTTACTCCATCAATTGCATTTAATTTTATTTAATATAAAAACTCCCAATTTATCCACTTCTCTAAATTGAGAATTTTTCCATACCTTATGAAGTCTTCAAATTGATTCAAGAATTAATCAATTGACATCCTAAAGAGTCTAATTTATCATTAAAATCATAAAATTAACATCAAATAAAAAAATTTGCTTAATAGGTCAAACCATATAAGATTTTTCCTTTAATTTCTATTTGTATCCATTTCTTTCAAGCTCCACTAAACTAATCATTATTTTAATACTTTATTATATCAATCATCATGCCATTTAAATACTCAAAGCTCTCCCCACCTTCTCATGCTAATTGACCGAACCTACCATTACAAAATGTAGAAAAGAATAACAAATAAATCAATCAACTCACTCTTAGTTATACTATTAATGAATTTCAAGCTTAGTTTAATATTTACATTAAACAAAACTTGAATTCTTGGTGTAAATAGAATAGTCGCCGAATGGTGATGGGTAAGAGTTTATTGTCTTCTTTCTTTTTGTTTAAGATGATGATAATGAAGAAAAATTAAGAAACTTCTAGTTTATAGCCTTGTCATCTCAATTGGATGGTGAGAATTTACTTACTTATATCTTATGGTTTTAATTTTATTTACTTTATTGAATTTATAATATTACTAAATATATAGATAATTATCAAATTTATTTGATGGTAAAATTTTTAATTTTTATTTTAGAAATTGGTAACTTATGTCAAATTTTTGACTTAAAAGACATGTGGAATCCACCTTAAATCTATATCATCTTTCTTTTACATCTTAGCTTAATAAAGTAATTTTCCCGTTAAATGTAAAATATGGCCGGCCCCTCATTTTAAATTTTAACCCAACACTCTAATGTCTCACATGTACCAATTTCACTACACTTAATTCATGGTTACCCAATTTCAACTTCCATTTTTTTTTTTTTTTTAATTTCAAAACTCCTACAACATTAATTCTTTAATCATATCAATATTAATATCATCTATTTGAATCTTTTATTTGTTCATGGTTAAATCCCAATATCACATAACAACCATGTAAAAAGTATCATAATTAAATAATTTAATAACTTAATTAGGCCTTTATATTCTAGGTTTTTCCTAGGTTGTTACATTAAATATACTCCATTTGACTTTTTTTGTTTAATAAAATTACTATAGCGCCATAATTTTTTTCTCTATTAAAAACCTACGAACATTAAATATTGAAAAGTTCTCTCTCTCTCTCTCTATATATATATATATAACCAAATAAAAAAATATATATGTAACAAAAAAATTTTAAAAAAAAATCTCTCTATATAACACAAAATTAACAAAAAAAAACTCTCTGAAATTAAAAAAAAAAAACTCTCTCTCTCTCTCTCCATATATTTATCTATTGAATTTTTTTTGCTTTTTTATTTTATTGGAATATTTTTTTAATTTGGAATACTATATATATTTTTTAAATTTGTAATTTAAAAATATAGATAATTTTTTTTAAATTTGGTGTTATATTGTAATACCAGAGATTTCCATAGCCCATTAGAGTTATGAAAATGATATAGAATATAAATTCTATAGATAGAACATTATAGAATGGATAATGGGAATATATGAGATCTTTGTATGTTTTGAATGTTAAGTGTATTGTTGAATGTTTTTTAAATAAGTGTATGTATTTTTATGGATTTAATTAAATTGAGAGGAGCAATGTATCAATTGTTAAAGGGTATATGATGATATGTGAAAGTGAGAATTAATATGCTAGTGAAAAAGGAAAGAAAAAAAGTTACGAAAAATTTTGCGATCGGAATTTCTTGGTTGGGCTTATAAGTGGGCTTTTGGATCTCAAAATCCAAAACTCAACTAAGCCCGGCCCATTAGTGTACAAGTTTAAAGAATTTAATTGTTATTAAGATTAAGAAAGGTTAATTAGGAGTAAGATAGTGGAAAAGTTGGATTTGCTAATATTCATCTTCCAAATGTACCAAAGTTGACCAAAGTCAAGTTATTTGAACCAATTGACTTCTTCTTTCTCTACAAATGAAGACTAAGTTCATTCTTTTGTTTTATTCACCATTCACCATCATTATATGTGCATAGTCATCATAACACCTAAGGAAGATCAAGACCATTTGTTTTAATTAAATCATGACCATTTATGTTGATTCAATCATAGCCATTTGATTATTAAAGTTGAAATCACCACCATTCAAGTTAGAAAGATATAAGCCAAATTTTGTTCATTTTACCTCACTTTGTGCCGTGCCCACCCAAGGAAAAGAAAGAAAACGAAAGCTCTCCCAAATACTAAAAACTATCAACTTGTTCTTATTTTCAAAGTTAACAACTAAAATTTCCTAAGGTAAGAGTTAGTGCTAAATGATTCTTTTCATTGTTTATAGTATGGATTTAGTGTTTGATTGTAATTATTTTTTTTTCTTTTCATTTCTATGGTTTGGTGAAAATAAGGGAAATCAAGGGGGACTTGTTTTACATGTCTTTTGATGGAATATACAAATTAAAGTTTGAAATTGAAAGATTAACAAGTGAAAATAAGCATGAAAGGTATGAAACTTATTTTCAAAAATTTTTCCCTATGGTTCGGCCTATTTGGGATTTATGAGGGGGAAGTGTTCTAAATTAATTTGAATGATATCTATAATGGAAGTGTAAAATTGAATTATGGTGATTTTATACAAAATTTGAAATTTTGGAGGCATAATTGTTGTTATAAGAGAAATATGTGATTTAATGAATATTTTTTATGTTTGATTAATGCTATATGATTAATATTATGTTAATTTCATGATTCAAGGATTAATTTGAGATTTGGATAAGAAATTATAGATTTTCCCCAAATCACCCTATTATGGAAAAATATGAATTTGTGAGAATCAAAGTGATTTAATTTCAATTGAATGGTGAATATGAATTGTTTGAAGGTTAATTTGATGAATCTATGTTCAATTTAAAGTTTGATTATGAAATTAATAGTTTTCTCCAAATTCTAGGGTTTATGGAGTAAATTGAGGATTTGGAGATTTAGCTTGAATTAATTAAAATTGATTAGTTAATTAAGTTTGTATATGATATAGTTTATTGATTTTAAGATCAATTTGGAATTTGGTTGAATGAAAATGATTTTCTCCAAATTGATGGAATTGGTCTATTTAGGGATTTTGATTTTTAAGGTGTAAAGTGATATCATGAATTAATAGAAAATATATTTGTTTTGATTCATGTGTAGAATATGAAATTTAATTAAGGAATTGAAAAGGGAAAGAAATTAAATTTCTTGATTTGATTAATTGGTTAATATATATATATATATAATGTATGAATAAATAAAT
Source organism: Vernicia montana (assembly GCA_949750685.1). NCBI lineage: Eukaryota > Viridiplantae > Streptophyta > Magnoliopsida > Malpighiales > Euphorbiaceae > Vernicia > Vernicia montana. Next base: position 3,875 of record CATKHJ010058791.1, read on the forward strand.
AATTATGTAATGTGAATATGTGTGATGTTTGTTTATGGTTAAGGAAAAGAAAAGTGAAGTATGGTTAGTAATGTTAAAGGGATAGAAGTTAATATACGATTTGTGTAATGTGTTGTAGAATCAAAAGGAAATGGTATTATCTGAGATACCGAGAAATCTCGCTTTTAGTCACATATAATTCTATTAGGAGCTAAAGAGTTTCGAGATGAGTACAAATAGTATTATATGCTTTTGTGCCTTGAATATGAGCTTTTATGCTCACTCAATTCTTGTTTGAAATGCATTGCAACTCTTTGGCAAGCATTATTTGTTTATTGATTATTGAGCCAAATTGAGAAATTTATTCTTTATGACATTTGGCCAAATGAGCCTATATTGTTATGGTCTTTTAAATATGACCAATGATGGGAATTAAATTGTTATTGATATGTTATCCATTGAATCATTTCATGGATAGAAAAGATATATTGTTATAATGATTATATGATAAGCAGAATACCCCTCTGATGTGGGGCAATACATCGGACCCTGTGCACAATGGTAATGGAACCCGCGGTTAGGGTAAGATTATCCGAACCTTAGCTGGGAAAGGTTTAATGACCCCTGTACGTATGACCCGATCAGTTGTATGTGTGACTAGGCATATGAGAGTGAGTAAGGCGTAAGCCGCCACTCGTTTGATTATGGGGGAAACACACCGTTTCCAATAAAGTGAATGATTTCTGCTAAAAGTTATATTATTTGTTATAAATATGAAAATTGTTTCATAAGGACAATTTTGATTAACATCATTGTTGTTTAAAAGGAATTATTGTTATTGTATAATATTGTTCATTTTGTATTATGTACTTGCTGAGTTCTGTCTCATTCCTTAGTTATTGTTTATTTTTCAGGACCGGTCGGTAGGTCAGCAAGGTAAATTCCAAGTTTTAAGCCTTCACTTGGGAATTACCCTGCTATTTTGATTATATGGATGGATGTATATTTGGAAGTTTCACTCTAGAGCTCCTTGAATTTTAAAGTTTGTAATAATGTAGTAAATAGAATTTCGTCTGCATGATATGTGATATGATATAATGATGCTACAGTCTAAACATTTAAGATATTATAGTCATTTGCGCTAAAATAGATGGAATATGGAATTCAAAAGTAAAAGCATGTATATGGTGTTAAGTAGACAATTGAGTATTTCATAAATGTTTAATATGATATTGGATATTAAGGAATGGTAATTATGGTTTCGATTCTGGGGTAATGATAATTTGGTAATTAATGACAGCTAATAATAAGTAATAAGGGGTTTTACGGGTTTAGGTGACCTTATGTCTCCTTATGCCCTAGGACAGTTATGGCTTAAAGACGGGTCGTGACATATATATAGAAAGAGAGAGAAAGAGAACTTTTTAGCATTTAATGTTGATAGTTTTTAAGAAGGAAAATATTCTGTAGGCGATATAGTAATATCTTTATTCACAAAAAATCAAATTGAGTGTATTTAAGATTTTTGAAGTGTATAACCACCCTCTATTTTTTATAATATAGGGATTTTGTGAGATTAAGAGATAAATACTTAATTAAAAAATCTTAAATAATAGAACCATAAATCTGAAATATAAAAAGTTACATTTTTACAATTTATAAATTTCTTCACATGGTGTCAAAATTTTTTTTTTCTTCGTTTATATTATTTAACACTTAAATTTTTAATACTTAGTTTTAAGTTTTACTAAATATTTAAGGTTTAATGCATATTTCTCCCCCCTAAACTTGTCATGATTAATTAAAAAGAAAAATAAAGATTTGAACAAAGAAATGAAGAATCTAACCTGGAATTAGAGAGACTTAATGTATTTGATTGCAGATCTTAACTTGCAAATTCTAGAAAGAGAAACAAACATTTAGATATCCAACAAAGAGAAAATAAGTTGTAGGAAAAAAAACAAAGGATGATGAGATGGACGAGGAGGAGAAGAAAAAGGTCTCTTTCTTTCCACGTGAGAGAGAAGCATATCGGAGAGTGAGAGAGAGAGAGAGAGAGAGAGCAGATTGGAGAGTGAGAGTGAGAGAGAGAGAAATAGTGAGGGAGATAGAAATTATGGTGTTATGGTAATTTTAGTGAGTTAAATAATAATTATTAATTTTTCACATGGAAAAAAATCCTACAAATTCTAACATTTGTCCACCTTAGCACGTGTGAACAGTACGCGCTACATTGATGGATAATTAGAGGGTTAGAAGATATATTTTAGCAAATCGGAAAGTAAAAATGATTAAAATAAAAAGTGAGGGGATAAAGTGACCAATGGTGACAAGTTTAAGGGGGGAAAATATACATTAAGCCAATATTTAATCTAATTTTATATTATCAACCATTCTATCCTGATTAAATGTTATAATAATTATTTAAATTGAATGTTATAATAATTATTTAAATTGGAGGTGTTCATTTTAATATTTTGTAACTACATATTTAAACCTATGACATTTGATTAATTCTAAAACTTTTCCATTTTATTTGTTTCGCAAAATCTTATCTTTTTTTATTGAGAAATTCGACTGATTTTTTTGCTACAAAATAAGAGATAGCCTTTTGATTTTCCTTAATAGTATTTTTTTCTAACATTAGGAAAAGATATTCAAATCTGAGATTATTATTTAAATTACATGAGCATTTATCATCACAATATGAGTAAGTGTGCATATTTTACTTAATATTTATCTAGTCTTCTAAACATATTTCAACTTAAAAACCTCACCCTTAAAGGGTCCGATAATAAGATCTTTTTCATCGTGTTTGATTGCCGTTGTTATATCTTTTACTAATGAAAGTGGTAGGTGAGAGTACATAATCCATAAACAAAAAAAAAGGTGGGGAAAAATATCTTAGAAGAGATAGAATGATGGCACACGCGTGATTAAATGTTGCTTCTTATAATTTTTTTTTTTATTTGATTTGGATTGAGATTCAAACATAGAGATTTCATAATTCTAAAAATATTTCTAATATTATTAAATTAAAAATTTAATGAGATTTGATGAATCAAAATTGAATTGTAAATTACATAATAAGAGATAATTCTCTTATTTAATAACTCTTATCAAATTAACGAAAATTCCTACTAAAGTGATAAATAGAAAATTTAAACTTAAAACCTTTTATTCTTACATTATTAGCTCCCATTTGAAAACTCAAATTTGCAAAAATTTAATTCAATTGAATTCTATTTTGTCAATTTTAATGTTTGGAAAGTATAACTAATATAATTAAATATTTTTGAGTAAAAAAAATTAGTCATTTTAAAAAAGATGAAATCATACTAAAATGAAAGAATTTGGAAGAATTTAATTCATTTAATAAAAATCCACTGTTAAAAATCTAAAATACTTTTAATTAAATTAAATGACTCTTTTTTATTAAAAGATAAAATAAAAAATAATTATATAATGAAAGCACTATTTAATTATGATGTTCAGTTGATTCATAGTTAATGAAAGCACCATTTTATTAAAATATTTTTTTAAACTTATGAATTAAATTCTATTAATAGAATTAAATTGGATTAAATTTTTACACATCATTTATTATAAAAGGAATCTCAAGAAAAAAAAAATCAACCAAATAAAAACCTATAACTTATTGGCATTATTATATTTGTTTACATGTGATCCTCCTCCACATCACCTCCACTTACAACTCTTTCTCTCTCTATCAATGGCAGTGGCATGATTTGGTATCTATCACATGGGTGCATAATATGCTATATCTATATGCAATCACCAAAGCCTAAAAAAAGTAGTATATAACAAACACACACCACTCAGTGCGGGGAGTTATAGTTCCCTTTCACTCTACGTGTAGCCATTCTTAGCCTTTTTACTTTTATTTTTATTTTTATGACAATGAAAAATAACATTCTTATCATGGATATTTTTTATAGTTGTTTTGTTTTTAACAAAATAAATATACTTTATTTTATTTTACGAAAAAAATAATTTTTTTAAAAAAAAATCACAATTTTCTTATATTTTTCATAAATGAAATTATTTTTTTTAATTCTTTTTAGTTGCGAAAAAATTTTAATTTTACGAAAATATGACTTATTTTATACAAAATAATAACTTTACGAAAAAATTCTTAAATTAATAAAAAAATAATTTTATTAATTAACTTTACGAAATTAAATTTATGAAATTAACGAAATGAAGTAGAAAAATAATTTTGATAATTAACTTTACAAAATTAACGAAATAATTTCATTAATTAACTTTATGAAATTAACAAAATAATTTCATTAATTAACTTTACGAAATGAATGAAATTAACGAAATGAAATAAAATTAATGAAATTATTTTTCTTTTTCGTTAATTTAAGAATTTATTTTTAAAATTATTGTTTTGCACAAAAGAAGTCATATTTTTATAAAATTAAATTTTTTCGCAATTAAGAAGAATTACGAAAAATTAGTTTTACTTGTGAAAAAATATAAGAGAATTGTGATTTTTCGTAAGAACGAAATTATTTTTCTTTTTTTTTTTTGTTAATTTATTAATTTTTTTTACACACAATAAGCTATATTTTCGTAAAATTAAAATTTTTTTCGCAATTAAGAAGAATTACGAAAAAATAGTTTAATTTATGAAAAAAATATAAAAAGATTTTGATTTTTCGTAAAATAGCCATTTTTTTCATAATGGTCAATAAAATAAAGAAAATTTACTTTGTTAAAAACAAAGTAACCATAGAAAACACCTCTTATCATTTTTTTGTCGCTCACTTTTTTCTTCATTCATTCACTTCACTTGCATGCCGCCTTGAAACCCTATCTCTCTCTATCTCTCAATTTTTTAGCTCTCTCTAATCACTATACTCTCATTGTCTCTACTCTCATTCTCTCAGCTCTCTCTAATCTGGAAACTCTGAGATAGATTCAGTCTCATTTTGTGCAATCTCTATATCTTTGGATCTTCTCTAGATCTCTAGATCTTCGATTACGAAGGCTACTGGTAATCAACAGAGGTGAATCTACTAGTATTGACTGTCGAAGAGAGAGAATCTATTGGTATTGAAGGAATCAAAGATATTGAAGGATCGAGTAGTCAGAATCGCCAAAAAGATTTGAATCTTAGATCAAGTAAAATAATTTAATTTAATTCGTGCAATTTCGGATGACACCAGACGAAATTGACTTCGTAAAAATGAAATTGACATGGAAAGGTTCACTAATTACCTCGGACCTGATCAAATGGCCATGTAATCATCAAAGGGTGGGCCAATCTCCATCTTGTGGAAGACCCAAGGTGTCCAAGACCCATCCTTTGCTCAAATTCCTCATTTTCGGAGAGTTGAATGGGGAATTCCACCTAATGTGTGACAGGAAAATCGAGTCCCTTGAGCAAATTCTCCATCAAAATCGAAAATGGAGTTTTTTAATTTTTGGTTAAAAAATTCAAAATTTGTGAGTATTATTGTAATTTTGATGTGTTTAAACTATTTTTCTTTGTTAAAATGTTATGTAAATAGAGTTTAGTTGAACATTTTGAAAGAAAAACCAAGAAAAATAGTTGGAAAATAGGGAAATGAGAGGGAAAGGAAGAGAGAAGAAAAGAAAATGGTGGCATGGAAGAGAGAGAGATGAGAACGGCAGTGAGAAGGGAGGAAGAAGAAGAAAAAAAAAAAAACAAAAGGAAAAAGGAAAAAATAGAGAAAAAATGTGAAAAATAAGAAAAAAATAGCCAAGAGGCCTTGAAAATTATTTTTATCATACAGGAAAATAAAACAATTTTTGAAAAATAAATGAGGGATTTTGGAAATAAAATGAATTTTTCCCTAATCGGAAAAAATTGTGAAAAATATTTTTATTGGCAGGACAAATACTGAAAAAAAATTGTTTCTATTGATTTTTTCGTGATTTGGAAAATGTTTATGAATTTTGGCTAAGTTTTCATGAGTTGGAAATTTTTTTAAAATTATATTGTGTTTTTCCATGAACCGGAAAATTGAAAAATATTTTAGAGAAATATTTTTTCCCTCCAAAAATACTTTAAAAAGACTGAAAAGTCTATAAATTAAATTGAATTATGAATTGATGAATAGGCTCTATAATTGTTTTGCAGGAATCAACCCGAGAAGCGAGGTGCAATGAATCAACCCATGACGATTGAAGTAAAAATCCCCAGTGGAGCTTTAGAATTCCCCAGTGAGGAATCGGGAAACAATAACCTCCCAAATGATAAATCAGGAAATGACAATTCCCAATGAAGTGACGAAAGATGAGAATTCCCCAGTGCAGAATACTCCATAATGGAGTCTCGCCCGAGAAGTAAGGCGAATGTTATTTTTGCTCTGATAGCAAAATCGTAGGTATATGTGTGCGCGTGTGTCGGGACGAAAATTAAGCGGCATTTATTTCTTATTTTGCTTTAATTTGAGACATAAACTAAGACAAAGTGGGAGCAAACTATGAACGCTTAATTTTTGACCCTAAAGCTCGATGATGAGAAACCAGATGGTTCTTCTTGAATTTAATTCACTGGTTCTAGGTTTTGGTTCATTTGGGAGGATTTTTCAGTTTAAATTCAAAATATTTTCATGGATTCTTGGAATTCACATGATTTTATGTTTAATTGCATAAAAACCTTGATTTTAGGATTTTTTAAAATTACATTTTGGTCCCTGAAAGTTTAAAAAATTGAGTTCTGGTCCTTAGGCTTGTGAGCCCCAAAAATTGGGCTGCCTCTTGGATGGAGCATTAATGAGCCCTCATGCGTCCTTGACAAAGACGCATGGAGGCCCATGCGTCTATACTAGGGACGTATAGCCCCCTATGCGTCCATGCCAAGGATGCATGGCCCTCCATGCGTCCCTTATCTTATTGGCAGTTTTCCCTTTTATTCATTTTGAAATTTAAAACCTCCCAACCGTCCAATCCCAAAAAATAGAGTTAGGGGCCGGCTGGAAGAGATTTGGCTGAACCAAAAATCATTTTGAAATGATTTTTAGAAAAAGAAATGGATTAAAAAAATAAAAAATAAATAAAAAATAAAAAGGAAAGAGAAAATAATTAGAGGGGACCTTTTTCTCCCTTCTAGTTTTTTAGTGGAATTCAAAGCTCTTGGAAGCTGGCTCCGCATTCTCTAGATGGGGAAGTAGAACACAAACACTCAAACAAACACAAACCTTTGAGAATTAGGTAAATCAATCCTAAAAGGATTAAGAACAAGGTACAAATTGATTATTTTATAGTTGCCTGAGGGCTGAACCCCTACCATCCCAATGATTCCCATAGCCATAAGGCCTTAAATGGCCTGATGCAGTCCAAGGATAGGGAATTGTGAGGGAGATTTATGGTTTAGTAGCTTTATTTTTAGTCATTATGTAATTTTATCCATATGTTTATCATGTTCACACTTGTTATTTGTTTTAGTTTATGTTAATATATGTTAAGATCTTAGTTTAAATATCTGTTTGCACCTGATTCATGTTTAAGATTTCCAATGAATGATTACAATCGATTTTTAATTATTCAAAGGAAAATTATCCATAAATATGCATTTGATTTGATTCTACGATTAAATTGTGTTCTTTTAAGCATGTTTATTGTTAATCATCATTCATACTTGCACCCATCCTCATTTATATGTGAAAAACCATGCATTTATGTCATATATGGCCCAAGATTGCATGAAAACATACTTTAGCCTTGCTGCCCCGAAGGTAAGGGACGCACCCCCTACCACGCGTCCACAATAAGGACGTAGGAGGCCTTGTGCGTCCATGCCAGGGATGCACGACCTCCTATGCATCCCTGTTCTTCATATTCTTCCCTATTTCTGCATTCTTGTTTCTGTTTCAATATGATCTAACCCCTTGATGAGTTTGTTATTAGTCTTTCCGTATTCCATCAATAACATATTGTCTGGAGGTTTGTGAATAAATCAAAACTAGTTAAAGAAACAATGAGAAGCAAGATTGGCAAAGAACATAGCCAACCCAATCTCAGGAGTGGATGCAGTGGGGCTTACGCATCTTTGGGGTAGACGCACGGCCTCCCACGCATCTCTGACCATGCCCATAAATTTGAAAACCTTCTGGATTGTTGTTTAATTTTTGTATATTTTCCTGGTGTTCCCAAGGTACTTTTAGGACCCTTAGTTTACGTCAGTTGTCACATCCCACCCTAGGCGATGTGACAGTCTTAGGGCATGGGTAACCATAAGGCACCAAGAACCCGTAGAACCCCCTCAGTCGATATTACAATACATTTAATACTATTAATTATAAACCTAAGATCATAACATATATTAACAATACCATATGTTTCATATATACCAATGTATACTATTTATCATCATCATCAATCACACATCACTGTATCAAATATTAATTTCTATATCCAATTTAACATATGATGTTACAATTTCTAAACCATATAAAGAATGCAATTTAACCGATTATTACAATACTAAACCGTAATAATTTATGGAGCTCTAAATGATTTGACCCAAACAGCAAATAATAATCATCTTACATTCAGCGAAGTAAACCTAAGTGAAGATAGATACTTGAGATCCACTTGTTGAGTCTGCTACTGGACTTGAAATAAAATATTGTGGGGGTGAGAGAGAAGCTTAGTGAGTACTTTACAATAGATATGAAACAGAGTATGAGTACAGGTTCAATAATAAAATTATCAGGGTTCCAACATATTAGTGTAAAGGAACAATTTTTCAATAATCAATAACATTTGGGGTTTAATATTAAGGTTCCAATGGAACAGTGGAGGAGAAACAATTTTCCAATGATCAATGGCAATTGAGGTTCAATATCAGGATTCCAATGTAACAATGTAAAAAAAATAATTTTTTCCAATGATCAATAGCAGTTGAGATTTAAGAATATCATTTTAGCAGAAATCATAGTCTTGGAAGCGGTGTGCTTCCTACATGTAAACAGTTGGAGTGGCGGCTAATGCCTTACTCACCCTCATATCAGTAGCTGGAGTTGCGACTAATGCCTTGCTCACTCATAAACATTAATATAGAGTATAAGACTAATCAAGTCTCACGGTTAGGACCACTCCTCCTAGCTGAGACGGATACGCTCACCCTATCCGCAGGTGTGAGGCCTCGCCCGAGCACCGATCCGATCCGTTAGAGGGGATCAAAATGCTCATTCGGGTCTAGTCTCATGATGGAACCCTCAGGTTCGGATTGGTTGATCTTTGAAAAGCGTTTGGGAGTGGCCACCTTAATTTATTTTTAACTGGAAAAAGTTAAGGGAAAACCCATTTAATGACTCCAATTATTGTCCAATAGAAAAAGTGCACTAGCCTCGATTACCAAAGAGGATTCGGGGACTAGGTTTTCGGTTTATTTTAATTTGAATGAGTTTGGCAAGTTTAATATACAATGACTTAAAATGAATTTCATGAACAATTAAATGAATGAACAATTATG
>CATKHJ010058797.1:0-11692 GCA_949750685.1 Vernicia montana
TAAGCTATGATAGAACTAAAAAGAAAGGGAATAAAAGAAAAGGGGAACATGCAAAAGGGAAATAACAATAAAGCAAAGCAATAAAAGAAACTAAGCTAAAAGAAAACTAAAAGCAAACAAAAGCAAGCAAAGAAAACAACAAAAAGAAGCAAAACAAACTTCAAAACAAATAAATAAATAAATGAAAAAGGAAGAAAATAAATACCTTTTGATGGCGAGGCTTCGGGACGTATGGATGGAACGGGCGACCGGATCATAATTCCACCTTGACTTGACTCGACGGAACCAAAGCCTCCTAATGGCTACTCGGACGGCTCTTAGGACTCTCTCGAACTGGCTTGAGAGAACCCACAAACAACCTCCCAACAAGAACAAAGTTTTGAACTAAAAGGCAGCTCTTGTTGAACCAAGCCTTTAAAAAAGGGCTAGCTTTTAACCAATTAGGCTTGATTTTAGCTAGTTTTGAGTGTTAAGTTGTGTCAAAATGAGTTGGGGGGTAGTTTATATAGGTAGAGCAGCTAGAGAAGTTTAATCTTTTTCCAATGTGGGATTTGGCATTCTGAAGCTCGAAACTGCACACAGGCCTTCTGGGACCGCACACGGGCCATTCTGGACCGCACAGGAAAAATGGGACCACATAGGAAAAGGGGGACCACACAGGGCATGTGCGATCCTCTAGGTCAGACAGGGTCGGTTCGTCTAATTTTTCGACGCTTTCTTGCCCGTTTCAGCTTCCGAGGCTTAATCGCATGTCCGAGGGTTCAGACGGTGCAAAATTCAGGGTTCACAGTAACCCTCTTTGGGTCTATTCACCGATAGTGAAATCATCCAGTCGGCGACATATCCTTTAAATCCTTTTTAAAGGTGTTATGAGTATGCACATACCGCTGGACCTACACGAGGCTCCTTGTCTCACATGTGGTTAGGTATATAGCTACTCTAGTGTGATGGGTACCTAATTCAAGCCACCCTTACCTTTTCATGTAATGAATCTAAAACCTAACCTTAGGTTGTATGTTCCATAAAATAAAATCCTTACATATTTGCATCTTCATCATGCATCCATATTGCACAACATGCATTCATTTTAAATGGAGCCTTGAGCCGAAGAAGGGTCAAACACTTTCACCTCGACCCAATCACCTTTGCCCTACAAATCTCAATGCCCAATACATTTGGCATAACATACGACCCTAAAGCCCAAAGCCTTGGCTCATCCTACCTTAAGAAATCCTCAAAGCCCAATACCTTTGGCCCATCATCCCCAAAGCCCAATACCGTTGACCCATCATACTCAAACCCAAAAATAGTTGGCCCACAACACCATAAGGGATCCTTTTCCCTCAGAATCTATATACTATTTCCATATCCTCATCTGCCACTTAATGGGTTTCTTTTAGTTTTTGATTAAAGGTACCAATGGCTGATCCAACTGACATGGTTGCCTTGACCACACTCATAACCAATCTCCTTCAAAAGCAAAAGGAGAATTTTCAAGCAATTCTGAATGCTCAACAAACTCAATTCGAAGAACAGAGGCAATCCATCATCAAAGAAGTACGGGCTATGGTTAATCAAGGTAGCCTCAACCAGACTAAACCAAACACAGCTTTGGACCAAACCACCCCAAATCTAAATAGGGCTAACCCTAATCCAGTCCAAATCCATGCCCATACTACCTCTGTTCCAAACATGTTCACCACTCTAACATTTCCTTTCCTTTGAATCCTTTTCAAGATAGGGATGTGCTCTCCCATTCAGACACCAAATTGCTTTTGGAGAAATTTGAAACAAGAAAGCCATCAAATCCATAAAACACAGCAATAACCTGATTGATGTGGACAGTTTAGCCTTGTTCCCTTATGCCAAACTTCCACCCAAATTGAAAATGCTTGAACTTAAGAAATTTGATGGAACTACTTACCCTAAGACCCATCTGATGATATATATGGGGGCAATGCAACCTTTGGGACTTAATAATGAGCTCCTTGCACAACTGTTCCAACAATAATTAATCGTTGCTGCCATGAGATGGTTTCTTTCACTAAACAAAAGCCAGAAAAAGACCTAGGATGATATCTGTCAAGCCTTTATAAAGCAATATCATTACAACAGTGAAGTGGATGTCACTAGGCGTGACTTGGAAACCACCAAACAACTGCCAAATGAATCCTTCTCCACGTTCCTTACAAGGTGGAGGGCTAAAGCTGCTCAAATGGTAAACAGACCAACTAAACAAGAATAAGTAGACATCCTTGTCAAGAACCTACTCCCAGCTTACCAAACCCATATGCTAACCCAATACCTGCCCACCTTCAAAGCTTTGGTGGCAACTGCATCAAGGGTTGAAGATTGCATCCGAAGCAAATCATTTAAAGCTGAATTCTCCACCACCAATCTGAATAATGATGAAAAATCTACATCCCATAACCTTTGAGGCTAAGACTGACATGCCTCGATCTTATCTTCCTTTTCAACCTGAAGCCATAATTCCATGCATCTTCAACAAAGTAGAAAATAGACCCCACCTCACCTCACCTCACCTCACCTCACCTCTGCCTAAATAGCATGTTATGGAGGAGTTCAAGCTGTGCTAATCTGACCTGTCTGAGATTGAGTCCAAGTCCAAAGTCCGAGTCCAAATTCAAAATTGAATATGAGTCCATGTTCAAAATCCAAGTTCAAATCTGAGTCTGTCATTTATGAGTATGAGTCTTTGTACTTTATTCTCCCTTTGCAATACTATTCATGCACTTCTCTATCCTCATCCTTCTTATTAACAGTTGCATCTTAAAAAAAAAAATCAAATCAATGAATTTTGGCAAGCATTTGCATTTCACCATGAAATGCACTATGATTTGGAAAAAACAAAACTTAAGGTATTCTTGTGCCCGCATCAGCAGCCGCTTCACCAGCTCTCCACCAAAGGATAAGTCAAAAAAGAATACCAAATGGTGATCTATTCAATTGGAGCAGTCAAAGTTAAAGGCAATCCAATAAAGTTACCCATTGCACTTTTGGGTAATAAAACATAACTCTTCAACAAGAGGCAATAATCTCAAAAAGGATTTGATGTCCCCATAAAATTTCTCTATAGACCTCAATGGAATGGTCTAGAAAAAGGTCAAAGCCCCAAGATGAAAAACAACAGTCTAAATCATGGTAGAATAATCTTTAAATGCCAAAATTCATTTATTAGCTCGCTAAGTTCAAAACCTGAAAGGGTAACTTAGGCAAAAATTAGAGAAAGCTCGCTAAGTTCAAAACCCGAAAGAGCGACTTCGGCAAAAATTAGAGCAATCTCATCTAGTTGAAAACCAGAAAGGGCGGCTCGGGCAAAGTTAGAGTTAAAAAGAAGAGAAAAATCATCCTGATAAAATCATTATATTCCTTATGCTCTTTATCCCACATTAAGGGCATATCATCTTAAGTCATCATCTTCCGGCTAATCCCTCATTAGGGGCATACGCATTCCGAATTATCTTTATATCAATCTGTCATGTTGCCCTTACCATTTAATAGGGGCATATCATTCCTATCATTCGGCACGTCTCTTAACTCAAACAACTAAATAGCTCTTATCATTCATTAGGAGTATATTCTTCAAGTCATCTGTCAAAGTCTTTTAGCTCAAAAAGCTAAATAGCTCCTATCATCAATCAAAGAGTGCGTCTTCCGAGTCATTGTCCAAAATTAATCCAGTATCTTCCCAAGAGTCCTATCACTCTAAAAGTCTATTCATTCTCAAACAATAAGATAAGATGTGCTTGTCTTCTCCATAAATGATGCTACAATAGCAAAATCATACAATCTCCCCAACACTTTTTTAAAAGGTCCAGTCTACCATCCTTTCAAACCCAAGTCTCCTTGGTAAAATCTCATCTTTCAAAGGCCAAGCCCACCAAAAATATCTAATCTCTCAGGACTCATGATCCTTGAAGCCAGTTTCCTTGGCAAAGCTAACGTCAAACCATGACTCCCAGAGCTTTTCATCCTTAAGCTAATTAAGGGTCTGAACCAGTCAAAGCCCATCCCAAGCAAATCATATCATCCCTAATGTCCAACTCCTTTGGACAAGAAAAATCAAGGGGCAAGTTAACTGGTCAAAACACCTCCAAAAGTCATGTTCAGAAGCAGACTCTTAACAGATAAGTCACACACAGACAACCCACAACCTTCTAGGCCACACCTGACTAAGCCTTCCAAAATAACCTTCTAGGCTAAAACCTAACCTAGCCTTCCAAGATAACTCTCCAAGACAGAACCTGACTCATCCTTCCAAAATAACTTTCTTTAAGGCAAAACCTGACATAGCCTTTCAAAATAACCTCTTCCAAAGGCAAGCTTGGCTGAGCCTTCTAAGCAATGATCTCTTGGACCATACCTGACTTAGCCTTGACAACCAAACCAATATCTTTCTAAAATGGGGGCACCTTCCTCCCAAAAGATCAGCACTCTCATATCAGTTGACCCTTCAGAGGTTCAACGTATCCAATCTTTGTATAATTAGATGCATTTCACACTAAACAGGTCACTAATCAAAGCTCCTAAAGCAAGACGGATCATTGATCCGAACTTCTGAAACATCACCAATCCTGAATCAAGGCATGAATCCAATCAAGATTTGATCAAACTAAGTCAAAGGGTCATCCATATGATCCAACGGATCTCCTAAAGAAATCGGGGGCATCCCTCTACCAGAGAGGACCTTCATCATCGCCTTGTCCTACCAAACAGGACACCTTTTCCTACCAGAAAGGAACATCATCCTATCAGAAAGGACAATCACATCATTCTACCAATAAGGACCAACACCTCTTCCTACCAAAAAGGACACATTTTTCTACAAGAAAGGAACATCATCCTATCAGAAAGGACAATCACATCATCCTACAAACAAGGACCAACATCTTTTCCTACCAAAAAGGACACCTCTTCCTACCAGAAAGGAACATCATCCTATCAGAAAGGACAATCACTTCCTCCTACCAAAAAGGACACCCTCTTCCTACTAGAAAGGACCTATCCATCCAATCATCCTATCAGATAGGATCATTTTTAGATCTTCATAATTGCCTAGCAGACAAATCAATTCTAATGAAACCTAGACCGAGATCGAGACCGAGACCACTATCTTCATCACTTCCCAAAGATACCGGAGGGCATTTCCTTAACACAAACCAATCAATCTCAACTTCAGCATCAGACCCATCCTAGGATAGCCTTAGGATCAATACCTTAAATCTGAATAAGGTTTCTCATTCAAAATCAAACCTATCCTAAGATAGCCTTAGGATCAGTACCTTAAATATGAAATAGGTTTCTCTTCTAAAAATCGACATGTCCTATGATAGCCTTAGGATCTTTTACCCAAATAGACCGGAAATATAACTTTTATTTTTCCAAATAGATAGGGAATATAGATTTTCCAAATATGTCTAAACACCGACCTAGACATCACTTTGGTTTCTTTTTCTCCATCCCTATTCTCCAGGTTCACTATCATCAGAATCGCCCTTTTGAGCAAGCCAATTCTGATGAGGGGGCAGTTGTGAACCCTTAAAATTGCACCTCAACAATCGATTTTCAATTACGAATCCACAAAATCAAATCGGGCTCAAATCAGATCAGAAACAGGACAAAACATACCAAAACAATGTCAAACTAGGTCAAACCTGAACCAAACCTAAATCATACCTCAGCCAGCCTGGAGGCATCTTGGGCGGCACCAAAAGAGTGCCGTAAGGTAACGGCATGCCGCAGTGCCGCTGGTGGTGCCGCCCACCTCCTCACCATTTTTCCTCTATAAATAGCTCCTCCCTCCTTCAGAAAAGGAGGAGGAGAAGAGGAGATTGGGGGAAATCAAAAAAACACCTCTTTTATAACTAAAACTCTGTTGATTTTGATATACAAAAATCACTTTTCTATATCCAAATCCATCATCGACCAAAATTATTTCAATGTAAAGTTGTTATTATTTGTTTTGAGTTCCTAAATCTAAAGTGGAGCTCAGATCCAGAGTTAAGCTCGCCTTGTTCGCGAAAAAGCCAAGAAAAGTAAAGGTATAATTCTTTTTTCTTGCATTTTAAATTTCTAAATTCAGATATAGAATTAATCCTACTGCATCTTCTTTAGTTCTAAAACTGAAAAGATCTAAAATTTATTAATTTAAAATCTGAATTAAATTAATAAACCAAATCAACTTTTATCAAAACCCCTCCTTCATAAGAAGGAAGAACTGCGTGGGGTTTGATTCTCATTCAAAGGGATACGCAGGCATGCCAATCTTTAAGGCATCAACTCCAAAATATTTTAAATAATATTTTTCCCTTTCATATTTCATTTATCTTTCTTTTATTGCTTTTATATGTCTTTTATGAATTTCCTTTATTAAATTAATTGAGGAATATGTACTTTTCCTAGTACCCAATAAGGGCTAGAGGAAAGATCCTCTTATCTTGTTTTGTTTTCTGCTTAACTCTTTTATAACTGTCATTCATATAATATTTGCATTATTAATAACTGTTTCATTCATCATTTTTATCCATGTTCATGCATACACAAAAAATTATATAAAATTTATTTTGTACCTTAGCCAAACTAAAGAAATTTAATATTATTACCAAAACCTAATCCCCGATCCATCTTTGATCACTCGCAGATCAGTGCTTTTTCTAGTGGGATCAATTAAATAATTTAGAGTCAATTTCATTTGGATTTTTCTTTAATTTTTCCCAATAAAAATAAATAAAATTAAAGTGGTGACTCCTTTTACAATGCCAAAATACAAAATACAGTTTCCAGTACTTATAGCGGGTTCCAATTGTGGAGTTTCTCCCGGAGAGCATTTCGATTCGCTTAGCGGATCGGACTGGTGCTCGGGTGAGGCCTCACAACCATGAGTTGCATGAATTAAAGATATTATGTGAAGAAGCGAGAGTGGAAGCATAATACTACTTCATTGAGATATTATACCTAGGGTATGTATTACTTAGAGATAAAAATACTCATTTGTGATTATTTTAAGGATTTCTATAAAATTTAATGGGTTTTTATTATTTACTTGTGATCACGAGAGTAAACATAAGGTTAACATGAATACTTGTATTGTGTCTTAAGAGAGAACATCATATAATTTAAGGAAATCTAATCATTAATTCCAATAAGTTAAAAATCAATCTAGAAAACATAGAGAGATCATAGGTAATCAATTTATAAAGTCTAAATTTTCAGCCTTTTATATATATTAAATTTATATTTTATTATATCTGTTTAATTTTACTTATTTTCTTCCATCTCATTTGATTTTCTAAATGATAAAGAAAATCTTAATTTTGGTATTTGTCAACTCTTCTTTATCGGATCGTCACTCTACTTTAATACTATATTACTTATTCACGACTTGTGCAGATTTTAAGCAACAATTGGTGCCTAATTGCCTTGAATTATGGGAATAGAATGATCAAAACTCTAAAGATTTCTGGATCAAGTGGACAAGTCAATGTGATCAGGGAGTTGTAATTTATGTGCCATAGGACACAGGTTACATATGATAGAGTTTAACTTGTTAATGGTGGATATAGTTTTATTTTTATTGTTTCGATTTTAGTTTGTATATTTATTTATTTTTTGTTTAATTTGTAATATCTAAAAAATGATTGCCATAAAAGAAATATATGTGATTGTTCATTTTCTAAATCTTTTTAGATATGTTGTGAATACTTATTCGTGAGTCAAACTTAAATCACTATAAGAAATTATGTATTTTATGATAATAATTTTATTGTCATTAAAATTATTGTCACAATAAAATACATAATCCGTGATAAGAATTTTTATCATGATATTTAATGTAGTAATATTATTGTGACAATAAAAAAATAATTATCACAAAAGCATTTTATTTTCTAGACAACTTTAAAAAAATGTGACAAATCATTAAAATAAAAAAATTGCAAATATCATTTTATGTCACGATTATTTATTCTTATCACCTAAAATTTTTAAATAATATTTTTTTGTCACATAAAATTATACTTGTGACAAATTAACTTAAATGTAATTTTAAAATATTTTGATGTTAAATCATATAAAATTAAGATGTCACTAAATTTTATAATAATTATTTTTCTATTAAAATTAAAAATGTTATCACATATATTTTTATTATATGTCAACTATTCTACAATAATCACTACAATTAACAAAGAAAAAAGTAGCCGCCTTTTCTTTTATTCCCTCCTAAATAATAGAATCTTCCTTTTCTAAAAAAAAAAAAAAATTTGCCTACACCAATTGTATAGATTTATCTCATACACCAAATTAATAAATGATGAAATATTTTAGCAAATATAACTCTTTTGTCTATTTTTTACCCAATGAAAAGACACCGATATCATTTTTTGCTACATGTATTTTTATCTCATTGAATTAATGTATACACCCAGTATAAGCAAAATTTAGATTTTAGAATCCTAATTTAACTTATATTCAAAATCTAATTAAAACTCTAGAAGTTTGTTTATTAACATAATATCTCTAAATTTTGTTCATCGTTTTCTTCGTTCATCTTGAAAGAGGTATTGTTATTTTTTTTTTCAATACATCAATTGATGCAGACTAAAATTAGTCAAGTCCTAATTGGGCTTGAGAAAAGACAAACCCCATCTAGGAGACTCCCACTTATGAGCTGGTGATATAACCCCATTGGTAAATCAACCCACTCAAAGTTTGGGACTCATTTGGACACAAGCTCGTCCTTGTCCTCGTTTTCATCATACATGCTCAAAATTCATCTTACGAGGCATCGACTCACTCTCGGAAATTCATCTTCGTCCTCATCATAAAAGCTTGTCCTCATCCTCGAATCTTATTAAGTTGACTTGTATAAAGGTCATTAAGTACACAGATGCAAGAGCCATCACATCAAACATAACATGTCAGAAATAAACATGCCCATGACGGTGCGCAGAGCGGCTAAATGCATGTATGGTATGAAGATTGACATAAGGGAGGTGGCTTGTCCCATCAACTCAGACTCCACCTTTCCTCTCTGCCACTAGTATGCAGCCACCTACGGAACTATCCACTTAGTCCACCGGCCTACTGGAACCAATATAAAAGGAAACTCATTCACTCATGCAAAGGAGGATGGAACACCTACAGACTAAAATCTTGTAAGTCCACTCTCATTAACCACTCTAAAAGAACCAGAGAAGAGGTTCTCTCTCTTAGGGGTTTCTCCATCTTTAAGCCTACTGACTTAGGCATCAGAGAGTCCCCCCTAGGTTAGCCCTGGGGGGCCTCTAATATACTCTTTCTTTGTCTAAAGGCTCCAACTCACAGCCCTCACACAACGGGCTCTCCCTCCATATCTGGATTGAGGTATTTTTGGTCGTGGAATCATCCTCTCTGAGATGAGGTCACGACTTTGGCCTAATCAAAATGGCGCCGTCTGTAGGAATCAACACAAATGGTTGTGTCTCTCTTTCTCTCTCTCTCTCTTTCTTTTTCCAGCCAAAAAATACTAGATCCAGCCACGAAATTCACTCAAAGTCAAAGAAAGCTCAATGATCTTAACATGCATTGAAGATCCAAAGTTCTTTTTCTCTAGTCTTCACGTGGAAAAAATTAGTCAATTGGGTTGTAAAAAAAAGAAAAGAAAAAAAAACAGCTGCTTCAGTTTGCAACATATTTTTATAGATATAAAAATATTCCAAGTGATCTTTGAGGTTGTCCATGCCACTTTAGATAAGTTATCTATACTTCTCATGCTTTAAATTTAATTTTGCATTATTATTTGCTAAAATAAGATGCGAAAATAAAAAGATCTAGTTCGGCTAGGTGAAATCCACAAGGCAAAACCCCTGGCGAGGGAGAAAGACCTAGTAAAACTAGGGAAAATTTCAAAAGGCACAAAAGACATAGTAAGGCTAGGCAAAAGTCTGTGAGGCAACTCCCTGCAAAAGAGAAAAAGACCTACTCTGAGACTACCCCAAAAGAAAACAAGGCAACTCCCTATAAGAGGGAGAAAAACCTTATAAGTCTAGGCAAAAGTCCACGAGGCACCAAAGACCAAGTGAATTATAGGCAAAAGTTCGAGAGGTAAAAGACCTAGTGAACTCTAGGCAAAAGTCTACGAGGCACAATCTTTGACGAGGGAGAAAGTCCTAGTTGACACTAAAGACCTAGTAAGGCTAGGTGAAAGACCACGAGGTAAATCCCTGACGAGGGAGAAAGACTTAGTTTGGTTAGGCGAAAGACTGCGAGGCACTAAAGACCTCTTTGTGAGGCAAATTTTAAAAGTCCTCTACTGACGAGGCATGTTTCATAAAGACCTCTAAGCGAGGCATACATTCATTGTTATCTAAGTCCTATTCATAAAACAGGTTCACTCAAAACCTCCATTAGTGAGGTGAATTTCTAAAGTCCTTGATAAACGAGGCAAATTATTTGAAGACCTCTCTTAATGAAGCAGATTTCTAAAGTTCTTTAATGACGAGGCACATTTCTAAAGTGCTCCAATGATGGGACGGAGTTTTAAGTCCTCCATCAACAAGGCAAGTTTTCTCAAACCTCCATCAGCAAGGCAAGTTTTCTCAAAGTCCTCTACTGACGAGGTGGATTTCTAAGTCCTTTTGCAAGGAAAATTTTCTAAAGCCCTCTATTAACGGGGTGAATTTCTAAGTCCTCTACGTGAGGCAGGTTTTCTAAAGTCCTCTATTGATGAGGCAAAGTTTCTAAGTCCTTTATTGACGAGGCAAGGTTTCTTAGTCCTCTCTCAACGAGGTAAAAGCAAGGAAATCGAACAATTTCTGAGTATGCAAAGGAGTTCATTAGATTGAGTCGATATGCACCTGAGATTATACCGATTAAAGCTTCTAAGATTAAGAGATGCACAAGAGGTTTGCATTCTTCTTTGCATAACAATCTATGTGGGCGTCAATTCTCCATGTTATCAAAATTGATTGATCGAGCTAAGAAAATGGAAGCAAAATCCAAGGAAGAAAGGGCTGAGAGAGAGCAGAGGCAGAAAGCTAAAGGGAGAGGTCAAAGTAGCTATGGACAAGGATTTGGGAGTGGCTCACAACAAATTCCTCAAAGTACAAACTCTGGTTATTCAAGAGGAAGTGGAGCCGGAAGAGGCCAAGGCAGAGGTACCACTACTGTACCTGCTTCTGGGAATGTACCAACTTATCCAATTTGTTATAAGCAACATTCAAGAGTCTGTAGGAGGGTTACAGGAGCCTGTTTACTATGTGGCCAAACAGGTCATTTTTGGAGAAATTGTCCTGCAGGAGGAGCACCGAGTTGTTCATCAGTGGGATCTAGTCCACTGTCCAAATGCCAAAGCCAAACACAGGAAGTAATGCAAGCAAGGGTCAAGGAAGGGGATAAACATCAGGAAATACCCAATCTATAGCTGGTAGAGGCAGAGGTAGAATGTTTGCACTTACCCAGCAGGAGGCATATAATGGAGATACTACTGTAACAGGTACGGTTCATATTCAATTTGCACCAGTTGAAGTATTATTTGATTCGGGGGCTACACATTCTTTTGTGTCATCTACTTTTTCTAAAAGGTTGGGTAAAGATAAAAACTTACTAGAAAACCCCTTAGAAATAAGTACTCCTCTAGGGGAAATGGTGGAGGTAAAGTATGTTTATAGATCTTGTGAGGTAGAAATAGATG
>CATKHJ010058850.1:0-30737 GCA_949750685.1 Vernicia montana
TATATATATATATAATTCTTTAATTTAAATTCCTAAAATATAACTACAAAACAAAATTCAATTATTTTTATTTATAATAAGTTAGGCTACAGAATATTATTGTTCAATTATTTTTTTTTTTTACATTTAAGTATTAATCGAGTTATATAATAAGAGTAATAATTTTTTTTTATAAATTTATAATATTATTAAATAGTATTTAAATTCGAGATCTACATATGAATATTTAAGTCTTCATTATTTAATTATTTATTTTGGTATAATATTTAATTATTTTTAGTTTTTCAAAGTTTTAAATTCAATTGATCAGTGTATAAATTACTTATAACTAGTCGTTTGCCTAGGAGTTGCACGGCTATTGTTATTATTTTGATTATAAATATTTTCAATTTGTAAAATTTAAATTAGATTCTTTATTTAAAAAATATTTATATGTATAAAATTTAACTAATACTAAATTGAATACATATAATAAAAATTCAATGGAAGGTATAATTGAAAATATGTCATTGAGAAATTTTTGTTAATTTATTAATTAATATATTAATTATATTTATATAAACTAATATTAAAAATACAATTAATATTTTTTTAGGATTAAAAATCATTTTTAATTAAGAAATTAACTTATTGGTTAACATGCTAACTTTTAGGATTAAAATTCTTATTTAGTTAGAAAAGTAACATATTTATTAATGTATTAATATATTAATTCAAATAAAAAAATAATGATGCAAAAAAATTATAAAATTACACTCTTCATGCCCATGTGTCAAAAATAAGTACAAATGTTAAAAAAAAAAAATTCTTATATGTTAAAAATAAGTACACATGTCAAAAAAAAAATTTATGTCTCAAAATTTATATATATATAGATTAGAAAAGTAATGTTTGTTAATGTATTAATATAATAATTTAAATTAAAAAATAATGATGCAAAAAAATATAAAATTACACATTTAAATAAAAAAAAATAATGATGTAAAAAAATATAAAATTACACATTAATTTCATGTCCATATATCAAAAATAAATATAAATGTCAAAAAAAAAATATATGTGTTAAAAATAAGTATACATGTTAAAAAAAAATTTATGTCTTAGAATTTATATATATATATATATATATATATATATATAGATTAAGTTTCAAATAAACAAATAATTGCCATTTGCTTAAGATTTGAAGATGTAGTAAATTACGTTGGAACTTGGAGGAAGTAACTGGCGGTCAATGCTCACATACGTGTATATATACAATATACGACACAGTAAAAATACACCTCCTCCTCTAATGAAACAAAACGGCGCCGACTTACTCTCAACAGACACAGTTCAAAAAAATAAAAATCAATTTTTTTTATTAAAAAAAAAAAGCATCCACAGATGAGCGAAGCCCGGTTTTCCACGTCAGCAAATGTCTTGTCTCCTATTTATCTTTCTAATTTCCCATTTCTCTTCCGATTTTCCTCTCTCTTTCTCTCTCTATTTCGCTTCCTTTTAGGGTTTCACGATCTTCACTTACCCCAAAATTTTTTTATAAATCCGATTGAAGGAAGTGAATTTGAGAGAGATTGTTTGGCAAAATTTTTTTTTTTTGAGAGAGATTCAATTTTACCCCAATTTCAATCCCAAAAACTGAGGTAAACTCCCTTAATTTTTAACTGATTTTCTTACCCGATTATGTACTCGGATCTGAGTTTATACTCTTTATTCGGGTCCTCTGTTTCTGTGGATCGGATAATTCGATCGGTTTCGTTTTTGTGATTTTTGGGGTTTTTTTTTAGGTCGATTTGACTTTGCTCTAGGTTGGTAATGATAAGTGGGGAGGTAAGCTGATTGTTTTTTTTTTTTTTTTTAGCTAATTAGTTTAGATGAGTAAAAAATTTTGGAAATTTAAGATGGGTTTTCTATTGGGTTTATTTGTTTGTTTTGTTGGTTTAGTTTGAGCTTTGAAACTAGTTTAGATCGAATTTCTTAGAAACAAAAGTTCATTTTTTTTAAAAGCTAGGGTTTGGTTTTGCTTTGGAATTTTGTTGTTTTGAATATTACTGTCTAGCAGTTGATGAATTCAATGTATCTTTTTATCTTCAATTCACATGAGAATATCCTTGTTTAAGAGAGTGGAGATGGAGGGTTTTTATATCTTTATGTTTATTTAGGCAAAAATGAAGTTAAGATTATGTTAACCTAGCTGTAGTGCATTTACCTATGAGCATTTCTTTTTCAAGGAATACATATGTTGTTTGGTATATTTATTTTGTTCTTGTGATCATTATATATGTGTCTCTCTTTTCTTTTTTTCTTCTTTCTTGGGGTGTGGGACTTCAAGAGACTGTAAGGAAAAAATTTTGAACTGATTTAGAAGCACTTGAACTTAATTTTACTCGTTAAATGACTTGTGTATAATCTTTATGCAATTTCTTAGAGTTTTGGCCATTGTGGGAAGCATTGGATTTTTGCGGTGATATCATAGTTGTATACTCTCAAAAAATGCCAAAGGATAGAAGAGATCGTTCCCTATCTTTTGATAGGTGTAAGGCATCTCCTTACACATGCAGCTCCAGTCATAGCAGGCGTTCTTCACCTAAAATCCCTTCAGAAACTGAGGAAAACTTAAAAGAATGGGAAGAGGCCAGGTGCCCTGTATGCATGGAACATCCTCACAATGCTGTTCTACTCATTTGTTCTTCCCATGACAAAGGCTGCCGTCCTTACATGTGTGATACAAGTTATCGCCACTCGAATTGTCTTGATCAGTTCCGCAAGTCATTTTCTGAGACCCCATTGACAACAACGCAACCAGAAGAAAATAGGGTCATAACCACAAACTCATCCACTGTTGTGAGCTCAGAAGAGACTGTTATAGGGGAACAAATCGAGGAAGGTCCCTTGTCTGATGGAGCCATGTCTTGTGAGAAAAAAGTTCAACCAACATTGGTGTGCCCCCTCTGCCGGGGTCAGATAAAAGAGTGGACTGTCATGGAACCTGCCCGTCATTTTATGAATGCAAAACTAAGAAGCTGTGCCTGTGAAACTTGTGAGTTTAGCGGCACCTATTCAGAGCTCAGGAAACATGCAAGGCTTGAGCACCCCCTTGTTCGACCATCACAGGCTGACCCAGAGCGGCAACGTAATTGGAGGATGCTGGAGCGCCAAAGAGATCTTGGGGACTTGATAAGCACACTCAATTCTTCATTTGGAGAAGAGAGGGGTGATGACAACATTTTACCAATTGATGATGGTGGTTGGCTTACTGTATTTTTTCTTATAAGAGTGTTCCGACCTGGGTCTAGTCCAAGGAGTAGCAGTTGGTCAGGTACCTCAAGAGCGAGAGGACAGTTGAGTTTCAGAAGGAGATCTACCAGACTTTGGGGAGAGACTCATGATGGGGAAACAGGATCTTCATCCAGAGATGAGGACAATGATTCTTCAGATGGTGGGTCAGGTCCCTGGAGACGAAGTGAGCGAGTTCGACGACGGACAACACCAGACCATTTGTGATCGCAGAACTTCATTCTGTTGGTTTGATTGTGTCGTCAAGATACTCCAACTGTAAGTCTTTTCTTCAGGACTGTATATTGCTGGATTGAAATGCCTGATGGAAAGAATGTATTTTGACCTAACTTGTTTTGATCTGTGTTTCAGGTAGAACAGAAGGGATAGGAGTATTTCTGTTTGAGCAGTGGATCCTGTTCCACTGAGTGTGGAACAGTTTTTACTTTTAGTTGCTTGAATGTTTATCACAAGGGTGAGCAAATTGTAATTTGGAAAAGAAAAAATTTAATTAAGTAATTTAAATTGACCAGTTAGCTGCTGGTTCTTTTGCTTTGCATTTGATGATCTGCAGTCGTGATGTCAAATATTTTCAGTTTGAATAATTGAGGTTGAAAATAAATATGTAGATAGTTTCTCTTGGACGGCTGTTGCTTCCAATCAATTATCAGGCAACAGCCCAATTGTTATACTCCCTCATCATTTTTATGTTCTTTTGACAACTTTCCTTCTCTACCTCTCCTCTCCCTCCTAGACTCGTCTACTAGGTTTTGGTTGTTCTCGCTCTTAAAAAATTCTGGGATTATTTTAGATTGTTTCTGCTACTTACCTGAATTGAAGTGGGATCACCATATGCATTTTTCACACATGGTGAAGTCTACTTCAGTATGAGTAGGACTGTAGGAGGGAGAATGTTATAATATGCATTTCCTGCTCAACAGTGGTTTGTTTCTCACTATCTGAGTAGAGTAGGTGGTGGTTTGAATTTGGTTCAATCAGTGTGTGAAGAGGATTGAAATTTTTACAATTGATATGGGATGCCTTTAACTATTGTTATTGAGTCATTAAAAAAGAAAAGAGAAATTCAGTTTTTATTCATTAAGAATAGCAGTCCGGTTTTTTCATCTGTATTTCTGAGTTTTGATTTTAAATGCCTTGCATCAATCAAGTGAATATTAAAATCAAATTAAAATAACCGACTCAATACATCTCTATTTTATTTAGTTTATAAAATTATATCTGATAAGCAGAAGGAGAAATATTCATACCGGACAAAAAAAGAAAATTAAACCTAATCCGAATTATGATAATGTTAATATATTATATTGAATTTTTAATGTTAAAGTTGAGAGAACCAATTTTAAAAATTAATTATCAAGAATTTATTTTTATATTAATTACTTAATGTATGAGATTTTTTTTATATTATATTTTTAATATTAAAGTTGTAATGTTATTTTTATTTTTTAGAGTATGAAGTTAATGTGTGAAAATCGTCGCTTGTTTTTTTACCAAAAATAAAAAAATATTTTTCTCACATTCTCTCATTGTGATGTATTATTAGAAGTCATTTTTTTGCTATTTTGGCCCCCCTCTCTCTCTCTCTCTCTCTTTTTTTTTAATAAAAGTTCAGATCTATTCATTTTTTAATTGAATTTAGGTTTATTTCCTTATTTTTTTGGGTTTTAATTTGTGTAGATCTACTTATTTTTTAGTTTATTCTAATTGTTCTGTCATCATATCTTAAAGTTTGATGTGTTTTTTTATATTTTTTCGTAAATAATATTCAGATCTACTCTTTTTTGAGTAGTTTTTGACTTCTTAATATCAAATTGATCTTTTTTTGTCTATCTTGAGATTAGGTTTGATTGATCTTGATATTAGTGTATGATATTTCTATGATGATTTGAGTTTTTATTGTTAGTGTATGATATTTTGTTATTTGATTGATGTTACAAGAAATTATATAGATTTTTTAAGCATAATTAATGATTGAATGATTCAAATTAGACTCGTAGAAAGACTAGAGAGTTGAATATGGGCAGTTTATCATTGAGTAGAGCGTATTTTCCGTCGATTGACTCAGTCAAATGCTCCGTCAATTCAATCTAATTTTTTTTTATTTTAATAATTCGGTTTGATTTAGAACTTAATATAAATTTACGGAATTATGCAATATCTTGCATATCTACATTGTATCTTCTTTTTCCTTAACCAAAAAAAAAAAAAAAAAAAGTTAATGTGAAAATTGAGGATAGATTATAGTCTCTAAATTTTTTTTTCTTTTATCAAATAGTCTCTAATAAATTTACTCATATAAAATTTATCATGTGAATTCGGCTTCTTATTTGGCAAAAAAAAAAAAAAAAAAAAATCAGCTTCTTGATATAAAAAGTAAAAGATGTTGGAGTTTAAAGTTAATAGATTTATTAAATTAAAGAAGTTTACAACTATATTAAAAAATCGTTTAATATAAAAATTTAAACCATAAACCTATTATGTGATGATTTATGAATAAATTTTGATCCAACATTTTTGTTATGATCTGAATTGAATTGGAACCACCTTTACTGATAAAGACAAAATTTAAACACTTTATTTGTGTCAACTGAACTTGGATAGGTTTGAGGTCTCGCCCGAACGCTCTTTCTCTCGTCCGAGAACCTTAAAGAAATGCGAGCGATTTTTAAGGGAGGTTAGGTACGAGTTTCGGTGCTCACTATTGAAAGCGACTATCGCCTCAGAAAATTGATTTGATTTTTGAAAGAGATTTGAAAGTCGTCACTCTAATTTATTTAAATAGTAAAATTAAGAAAAAACTCAATTTGACTCTAATTTATTAATTTTTAATTAATTCACCCAAGGATAAAGTTACTAGTCCTCGAATCAGGTTGAGCTCGGGGATTAGGTTTTTATTTTAAAATAATCTCAATTTGGCTCTTAAATTTGAATTGACTTTGAAAATTGATTTCATGGATGACAAGTAATTAATGACGATTATGCATGATCATGACATATTTATAGAATATATAAGAAAAATGAAGAGCAAGTATTTAAACATCCACAAGTAAATGAGAGTATTACCTCTAACCCTTATGGATATTAGAGAAATCATAATATCGCTCATTTACTCCAAAATAATTAAATTAATATTAATTTAAAATTTACATGTATAATGGATTGACATTTAAAAAATAAAAGGAGAAGGGAATTGGTTGAGATTTGGATTTGAAACTTGAATTCAGATTCCAAGCTTGTTTACGTACCCCACTGAATGGGGATCAAAACCCACGTAGTTCGTTCCACTGTGAGGTGGAAGGGTTTAAGGATCGGTCAGATTTGATTGGTTTGATTTGGTTTGGGGTTTGAGTGAGGGTAAGAGATTATACCTTATTTGTGGATTTGTGTAGTGGGAAAGTGGTTTTGCCAGATTGGAGTTCCGTTTCGTAAAACGAGGTTGGTTAAAAAAATGAAATTAAGTTGCTTAATTACCTAATTTTCAATTAATTAAAAGAATTAATTAATTAATTAAATTGAGTGAGAACTAATTGAAAAATTAATTAATTAATTAAAATTAATTTTTAATTAATTAATTAATTAATTGTGATTACTCAAAATGAGTGTGAGAATATTAATTAGAGAGAGAGAATGGAGCAAGTGGATAACTATCAACAAATGCTCAATGTGTGTCTTGAAATGAAAATGGATGGGGTATTATAGGAAAAAATGAGTTGTGGGTATTTTAGGTAGTGAAAGAGTGAAAAGACCAAAAGGATAGGGTTTTTTGGGCTGAAAAATCAAGCTGGAAGGACAAAAAGGTCAATTTTCAGGACATGAGGGAGAACAGTATCGGACATTCTGGCGGTGCCGGTAGGGAGTCCGGCGACAGCTGACGTGGCGAGTACGGTGGGATCTGGCTGCTCCGCCAGGGACTCCAGCGAACGGCAGTAAAAGCAATTTTTTTTTTCATTTTTTGGATTAGTTTTTGAAACTTTCAAGTCAGTTTCTAGGGTATTCTGAAGTTTGAAAAATTACCGGTCAGTATCGGTAGACTCAAAATTAATTATCAGACAGTTTAGCAGTCAGTTTTAAGAAAAATTTAGTCAGTTTCGAGAAAGTACTGTCTGATACAGAAAGTCTGTTTAGGATCGGAAAAGTGATATCAATCTATGTTGGAAGAAAATAAATCGTTTACTTTCGAGCGCTGCCTCCTTGACTACTGCCCGCTAACCGGCTAGAGGGACTGTCGTACCGGCTCTGCGTAGCGTATGAAATTCAACATGTGTCAAGCTGCAGCAGTATCATGAGGGTGCAAAATTGAGGGTTCACAATAGCGTATGGATTCAAAAAAGCCCAATGGACTTTCAAAGAGATCTCTCAAAGAATCTAATTGTATTTAGAGGAACTGGGGATACACTTTACCCATGATTGTCCCACAAAAGCTATGACTTAGCGAGCCTTCCCTTGCCCTGGCCGAAGAAGGTCCACGCCTATACCCCCTTCGACCATGCTTTTACGAAAAGGAGATCTTCATTAATGGATAGTCCTCTTAAGCAATGAAGAACGCCCATGATGAAGGGCTTCGTCTTCGGAAAAGTGATCCATCACATCTCTAGCATTAACCCAACTACCACATTGTGTCAGTAGTACAACGACTACACCTATCCCCACGTGAGATACAAAGTCATGATGACTTAATCTGCTCTAGCAGAACTTGTCCACCGGTCACATCCATCACCCACCAACTTAGAGAGAAGATTTGCATGGTATAAAAAGTTAGTTGCACCACCATTTCTAGATAGCTTTTCTCTACATCTTCTCATCCCTTTCTTATCTCTAAAAGAACTCATTGATCTTCTAGAATCACTATTTTCAGAAGATCATCATCTCCATTATTGCTATTGACTTGAGCATCGGAGAGCCTTAGCCAAGCCAAGGCTTGGCCCTTTGATGTTTTCTCTTCTTTACATGCTTGCTCATCAAGAACAAGGCCCATAATCAATAAATTTAGCCCAGTTCTCTCTTTTTGATCTTAGACTGATCAAATTGGTGCCGTCTGTGGGAACGACTGGTTAAATTTGTTGGGTAAGAACCATCAACTTTCTTTTCTTTGAAGCTTGCTACACTGGCTTGCTTTTCTTTTCCATAAATAGTTAAATATCTCCCCTTAACTCCAAAAAACACCTTTTTAGCTTGCAAAATATTCTTTTGCACGTAGCAATGACTAATCCTACTGAGAAAGATCCACTCCCTCTACCTATAGACCCCACTACAAGTGTTATCCCTCAAGAAACACATCTCACTCCACCCACAGTTGTTCAAATTCCTTAAACCGTGGATCTAGCTACTTCTTTTCAACACTTGAGTGCTTTGTTTATTAGACAAAATGCAGCTGGTCCTAGTACTGCACCTATTAACTCCTTACCACCTGATTTTGGCACCTACCATGCAGTTTTTGCATACTTTGGCTACTACCATGCAAACCACACAACCACCTTTTACTCCTCTTGCACCAAATGTAAGTGTGGTGCCCGAAACTAACCCAAGGGCAGTGGTGAATAGACAGTTAACCTTTCCACCCATACCCACACCATTACTAAAAGTAGAAGAGGAAAGAGCACCAAAAAGGTCAAGAGGAGTGATGATTCGATTGGTAATAGGCTAAATTAGTAGGGATAAAACTCCCCCACCAGTTGCGGAGCACTCACATGGTGCTGAAAGGAGTATGCAAGATGGGAATAGAGAACATTCTAGAGAAAGAAGGCATTATCATCATCAGGGAGATCATGTAGGCCCTGAAGAGCGAGCTAGTAGAAGAGGGGACAGAAAGAGGGAAAAAGGTACAGAAGAAGTAGATCTTGAAAGGCAATCTAAAAGAGGGGCAGCAGTTTCACAGTCAGCCTCCTCATCTCACCGAAGAGATCATAGAAGTAAAAGGTAATGAAGTGACTAGTAGGCATAGAGTTGAAGATGTCAGAGAAGCACTGAAAAAAGCTCTAAAAGAGTTGGGAGAAGGCCGAGGAAAGAAGGCTATGGATAAAAATTTGACACTTGCTCTTAAGTCACCATTTGTAAGACAAATTAGTGACTTTAAAATGCCAGAAAAGTTCAAGCAGCCAAGTATTTAGAAGTATAATGGCGAGTCTGATCCTAGAGTCCATGTTATAGACTATAAACATGCCATAGAAATTCAAACTACTAATGGCGAAGTGTTATGCAAAGCCTTTCGAGGATCATTAGAGGGAGCTGCTACAAGATGGTTCGATGGACTAGAAGAAAAAATAATTAGTTCTTTTAAACAGCTTGCTGAAAGCTTTATGCATCGGTTTGCAGCCAACATCCTGATGGAAAAAAGGACTCAATCGTTAGAGCAGATAACTCATAAAAAGGGGGAAACACTCAGAGATTATGGAGCTCGCTTTAATAGAGAGGCATTAAAAGTAACAAAGCTTGACCAAGCTAGAGCAGTCGAAGCGCTTCAGAATGGCACGAATCATCAGGATTATTTCAAATCCTTGTGTAGGCATGTTCCTCAGTCTTTATAAGAAGCTATGGTCATTGCTCAAAAGTACATTCATCAAGACGATGCTTATCGCTCTAGTCAGTTCGCAAAAAGAAAGAGAGGCGAAGCTTATATCCAGGAAGAGAAAAAAGTGAGAAAAAAAGATGAAGTGGTTCAGAAAGATGAACAAAAGAGAGGGTCGAGGCAAAGAGGCCCTAGGAGACCACCATGCTTTGATACTTCGAAGCTGACTCCCCTCAATGCTAGTCCAACCAAAGTGTTTATGTCTTTTCAAGATCAAAACATATGGACTAAGCCAAAGTCGATACAAAGAGACCCGGAGCTTAAAGATAAAACTAAATACTGCCTCTTCCATAACACTCACGGTCATAACACAAATGACTGTAGAATATTAATGGACGAGATAGAACAGCTCATTAAAAGAGGTTATTTGGGTCAGTTTGTGAAAGAGAAGAGGGGAAATAGAGAAGAAGCGGGGACAAGCCAAGACAAAAACAAGCAAACTGTGAATGATGGCTCTGCTGGGATTATCAATTGTTTGACTGGAGGTCCCGATGAGGCAGCAATCAGCAGAAATAAGGCTAAAGCCTTAGTTAGAGGTAGAGAAGAGCCATAATTTGTTTGCTATAGTGGAACTAAAGTGTGGGCCAACAGAGAAAATGGAGACAAGCTGAGAACTCCACATGTGGATCTCTTAGTCATTTAAGCTGTCATTGCCAATTTTGTAGTAAAAAGAATTTTAGTAGACGACGACAACTCAGTAAATTTAATAACGGATGAAGCGTATAAGAAGATGGGATTAAAATAGACGAACTTAGAAGAGTTGAATAATCCAGTCCGAACACTGGATGGTTTTGAGGTGCCAGCACTTGGAATAACAAAATTGCCTATCATAATAGGCATAGCCTCCGAACATATCACAGTGCTGGCCATATTCGTAGTGGTATAGATTCTAATGACTTATAATGTGTTGTTGGGGAGGCCGGTATTGTATTAGTTGGATGCTTCAGTTAACATCAGAAGACTAAGGATGACTATCCCTAAAGGAAAGGGAGGAGAATTCCATATATATGGGGTGCAGAAAAAGACAGAAAGGGTAGGAGAACAGAGCAAGCAGAAGAGGAAAAACAATGATAATGTTGAAGAAGTAGCTATGATTGAATCAGTAGCAGTAGCAGGGAAAGTGAATAAAATACCGCCTTAGCGAACAGAACCAATAGAGAAGCTAGAAAAGTTATTCGTTAGAAAAGAAAAACCAGAAAAATTCTTACTCATCAATTCCTCTCTAATAGTTGAACAGAAAGTGGAAGCTCAACACTTTCTTAAGGAGAATTTATCAAGTTTTGCATGGACTTCAAAAGAAATGAAAGGAGTGAGTCCAGATATAATAATGCATCAACTCAATATCGATCCGATGTGCAAGCCCATTAGACAAAGAAAGAGATGCTTTGGAGCAGAAAGACAAGCAGTAATCGATGCTAAAGTGGACAAGTTAACAGAAGCTGGGTTAATCAAAGAAGTCCAGTATCCAGAATGGCTGGCCAATATGGTGTTGGTTAAAAAGGCCAATGGGAGCTTCAGAATGTGTGTGGACTTCACTGATCTCAACAAAGCATGTCCTAAAGATTCCTTTCCATTGCCTATGATAGACAAGCTTGTAGATTCCACGGCAGGATATAAGTACTTATTTTCGCTTGTTGCAAAACAAGACTATCACCAGATAAAGATGCATTTGGAGGATGAGGAGAAGACATCTTTTATTATAGAGAAAGGCACTTACTGTTATTTGTCTATGCCTTTCGGTCTTAAGAATGCAGGGGCTACCTATCAAAGGCTTGTCAATAAGTTGTTCAAAGAATAGCTAGGCAGGAACTTTGAAGCTTATGTAGATGACATGATTGTGAAGAGTAAAAGCTTCGGAGATCACATGCGAGATTTGAAAGAGGTATTTTAAGTGATGAACCAGTATAATATGAAACTCAACCGGGAAAAATGTGCCTTCTTTATCAAAGAAGGAAAATTTTTAGGCTTCATGGTCAGTGAACGAGGGATAGAACCAAATCCAGATAAGGTGAAGGCCATCTTAGACATGGCACCTCCTCGCAATGTAAAAGAAGTACAAAGATTGATAGGGAGAATAGCGGCACTTAATAGGTTCATGTCCCAATATTCTGAGAAGTACATGTCATTTTTCAAAAAGTTGAGAAAGAATGACTCCTTCGAATGGACAGACGAATGTCAGGAAGCTTTCGAGCAGCTTAAAGTCTTCTTGAGTTCAGAGCAAATTCTAAGTAGACCATTGCCTGGTGAATAAGTATTAATCTATCTGTCTGCTTCGAATCAAGCTATCAGTTCGGTATTGATTAGAGAAGAAGGGTGTGTCCAAAAACCAATTTACTACTTCAGCAAAGTTCTACAATGAGCTGAATTGAATTGCATCCCTTTGAAAAAACTTGCTTACGCCTTACTTTTATTTGCTCAAAAGTACAAGGTGTATTTACAAGCTCACCAAGGGGTAGTGATCACCGACCAACCACTCCAAAAAATCTTGCATAAGCCAGAGCTCTCAGGAAGAATGTTATGCTGGTCGATTGAGTTAAGCCAATATGGACTACAATATAGACCTCGAGCTGCGATTAAGGCTCAGGCCTTGGATGACTTTATTTCTGAATGTTCATTTGGCTCCGAAATATCAGAACAAGATATGGTAGTAGAAGAAGAGGTGAGCATGAAAACTGAAGTATTTAATTCTCAAGATCATTCCACTTGGAAGCTTTATATGGACGAGGCTAGTGGAAATGATGGAAGCGGAGCATACATAGTGCTAAGGAAAGAAGATGCGTTTTTATTGGTGTATGCCTTGAAGCTAGACTTTACTACCACTAATAATATTGTTGAATACGAAGCTATGATTCAGGGCCTAATGTTGGCAGATTGTCGTCGACTAGAGGCTCTCAAAATTCATAGCGATTCTCAATTGGTAATTGGTCAGATCAATGGAGAATTTTAAGCCAAAGAAAAAAGTATGGCCAAATATCTGAGAAAAGTAAAGGCAATAGTGCAAATAGAAGTGCAGTTTCACAAAATTCCTCTGATTGATAATTGCCAGGCAGACAACCTCAGTAAGTTAGCAGCTACTCATCCTGGAGATTTTCCTAGAAAGGTCTTCATGGGTTCGCTAGCCTTTTCAAGCATCCAAGAAGTCGAAGAAGTCATAGAAGTAGATGAGGAACCTTGCTGGATTGATCCCATGAGAGCTTATTTGGAAAAATGAGAATTACCTGTTAATCAGAAAGAAGCGAAGAAGGTGAAATACCGAAGCGCTCATTTCTCTGTCCATAATGGTGTTCTATATAAAAGGGCTTATTCTTTGCCTTGACTGAAATGCCTAAGACCCAAAGAAGTTGAATATGTTCTCAAGGAGAGTCATGAGGGGTCCTTTGGCATGCATATCGGGGAAAAAATATTAGCAGCCAAAGCCATCAGACAAGGGTACTTCTGACCAAGAATGAAAGAAGAAGCTATGAAATTAGTGCGAAGATGTCCTGCTTATCAGAAATATGGTAGTGGCAAACATATTCTAGCAGTAGAACAAATGCCCATTTTAAGTCCATGGCCCTTTGCGGAGTGGGGGTTAGACATTGTGGGACCCTTTCCAATGGCCTCCGGACAAAGAAAGTTCTTCCTTGCAACTGTTGAATACTTCACCAAATGGGTTGAAGCCGAACCTTTGGCTACCATTACTGCAGAAAAAATTATTAAATTTTTATGGAGAAATATTTTATGCAGATTTGGAGTCCCGTATCAACTTGTCAGCAATAACGGCAAATAGTTCGTAATGCCAAAATGAGTATTTTGTGCTGGTCTTAACATACGACAGCACTTTTCGTCAGTAGCCCATCCTCAATCAAATGGCCAAGCTGAAGTAACTAATAGAACCATCCTACAAGGCTTAAAAAGGAGGCTAAATAGCTACGAAAGAAATTGGGCAGATAAATTGTATCATGTACTATGGGCCTATCGAACTACCCCAAGAGAACCAACAGGCGAGACTCCATTCAGCTTAACATATGGAATGGAAGCAGTCATTCCAGTAGATGTGAGTATGCTAAGCGGAAGAGTGAATTTTTGTGGTGATGAATAGAATGAAAAAGAGAGAAGAATCGACCTCGACCTCCTCGAAGAACTCAGAGACAAAGCTAGTATCCGATTAGCAGCTTACAAAAATAAATTAAAGCAACTAATTACTTTAATAAAAAAGTCAAAAATAGGATACTTACTGAAGGAGATTTGGTCATGAAATACCTTGAAGCTACAAGAAGAAGAGAAGGCGTCGGAAAGCTCGCCCCAACTTGGGAAGGTCCATTCAGAGTCCAAAAAGTGATAGGACCAGCAACATACAAACTTGTAAATATGGAAGGTATTGAAATCCCTCATATGTGGAATATCCAACACCTCAAAATGTATTATCAGAAAAGAAGATGAATGAAATGACAAATTCCTCAAAATTTTCTTCTTCTCAATATATGCAATTTAGAGGAATCAAAGCTTCACCAAGGCAGAACAAAAAGTTTCAAAGTCTTCATATGACGAAGACACTAAGCCCTGCTTCGGTAGGTCAAAGGCCAGCATAGTGACAGGCTAAAGCCCTTCCACAGAGGAGGCACTAAGTCCTACGTTGGTTAGGCACTCTAAGCCCTGCTTCGATAGGCCAAAGCCATGCATAGTGATAGGCCAAAGCCCTTCCACAGAGGAGGCACTACGTCCTACGTTGGTTAGGCACTCTAAGCCCTGCTTCGGTAGGCTAAAGCCCTGCATAGTGACAGGCCAAAACCCTTCCACATAGGAGGCACTAAGTCCTATGTTGGTTAGACACTCTAAGCCCTGCTTCGGTAAGCCAAAGCCCTTTCACAAAGAAGGCATTAAATCTTACGCTGGCTAAGTGCCTCAAGTCTTACTTACATAGAGATAGATTAAAGCCTTTCCATTGAGAAAGGACTTTGAAATTCTATTCGGATAAGTAAGAATCTCTTTAAATAAAAGTATCTATGCAAAGAGATAAATTTCTTTTTCTTCACTTTGTTTGGGGGGAAAAATATCCTAATACAAAGCAGAAATACATAAAATAAAATAACAATTCGAAAAAAAAAGAAGACGAACAAGTATTTGTTATTTGTTATTTGTTTCTCTTTCTTTATTTGCACAAGTAAGAATGTTAAATTAATATAAATACTTAGTATAACAAGAGAAATAATTGGCATATATCATTCATTTTATTTAATTTATATGTACAATATACAAAGATAAAAACAAAATGTACAAGCATAAAAGAATTCGAAAAAGCTTCAGAGAGGAGTCTCTTCGGAGGCTTTTCTACTAGTTAGGTCTTCCCCAGGGGTAGAAGGAGGAGCCGAAAAAGAATGAACAAGGTCTGGAGGAGAAGTACTAATTGAAGCTCGAAAAGCCAAGAGAGGAGGCAGCTCTACTGCAAACTCTGATTCATTAATGGGAGGTGGCTCAGTTGTAACTCTCCTTTTCTTAACAACAGCTAGAATCCCAGGGAATACTTTAGCTACATCATCAATCTCCTTGTTATAATACTCGACGGCTAACTTCATACTCGAGATGGCCACCATCTTCTTAAATTTTTTAGACTTGACAAAATTATGAATGGCCATCCTACGACATAGGTCAGCCTTTTTGGAACGATGTTGTGCAGTAGAGAGAGATTTGCGAGCCACTTCAAGTTCAATTCCCTTGGCTCGCAGCTGCTCTTGTGCTTCTTTTAATTCTCCACGAACCACCTCCAAATGTTCGTTATCATCCTTTAATCAGGCCACTTGATCCATCATATTATCGATCTCATTCTCGGAAGAACGAAGTGAAGACTAAAGCTCTTCGATCTTTTTTATCCTTGTGGGATAGTGAATCTTCGAGAGAGGCAATCCGAGCATTTAAATCTTCAGACTTCGTCTCCAACATCTCTTTTGCACCCTTGAGTCACCCCTCCCAGTAGAGGTTGCTCTCCTTTAGAGTGGAATTCTCTGCCCGAAATCCCGCAACTTCAATTTGATGCTTCTAAAGTTCCGAGGAACCACCTTTAGACTGTCAAAGTCGCTTTATTTTTTTAAGGAGATATTCGATATCTCCTCTCTGCTTTATTATAATATCCCTATATGCTAAAGTAGCATTTCAGGCCTCTATGTAATACTCATCGCAGGCAGATATGCGCTATTGCAAGATAAGGTTGGTCCTTAGAGCCTATAAAAAAAAGAGAGAGAAAGTAAAAAACCAAAAATCAAAGCAAAGTGTAATCATGGCTTAGATTTAAAGAAATAAAGGAGTACTTACATCGTAACTTTTGAAAACTTCTCGATGAAGTAACTCTCTTATGGAAACGGAAAATTGATTGCTAGGAAGAGGAAGAGAATGAAGCGTAGTGGCAAGATCATTGGCGAAGCCTATTGAACCATCCGCCCTCTTTGACCATTCAAAATTCTGAAGATCATCAAACATGCTATTCGATCTTGAGTTGAACATGGACTTATGAAGAGGAGGTTGCACAGTTTGAAGTTCAGGCCTCGCCTTGACTTCCTTCATATACGAAGGACCTGCCCTATACAATCCCACCATCTCAGAAAATAGTTTTCTAACTCTTGGAGTAGCTTCTTCATTTGAAGCTTCTAGATTAGTTGATTCACCTTCGGTATGAAACCCGATATAAGAAAAAGGAATGAGTGGTGGGTGAACCCAAATCCCTTCATCTTCGTCATAAACTTCTCCTATTGGAGGTTCTGCTGGAGGAACTGAAGAAGTGCCAGCCCCCTAGGTACACTGTCTCTTTGAAGGAGGCTCTTTGTGGTTAATATCTATGGGTTCCTCTTCAATGGGTACTGCTGACTTAGGAGTATGAGAAGTCCTCGAAGACTCATAAAAAGCGTCAAAATCTAAATCATTGAACCCAGCAGAAGGGGAAGACCCAAGATTCACCGTAGGAAGAGGAATTTTAGCCTCCACAAATCCTGACAGAGAAGAGAATACTTTAAAAGGTTTGAATAAAAACCTATCACAAGTTAAATGTGCAAGAAATATCACTATACCTCTAGCAGTATGAACAGCAGCTTGAGGAAAGGTAGTTTGTGGAGAGTTAGCAGTAATTTCTACTACTATAGTGGGCTGAACTGAAGTTGGAATGTCTTCGCTAGCTGCTCCTACCTCAGTTGCCCCCACTTCGCTTCTTCGTCTTTTTCTAAGAAGAAGTATTTCTTCATCAACATCAAGATCCTCCTCCTCTTCAGGTACACTACCCCCTGTTCGCACTCTAGCTTCAATAGCTGACTGATGTAATACAGAAGCGAGGAGTTCTGCCTCTTTTTCTGCAATCTTCCTTGCATGCTCTTCGGCCTCCTTGGCAAATTGACGAAGAAGAGAAGAAATAAGCTCATCATCATCGTCATAGTCATCATCATCATCAGAATAGTCGACCAGAGAGAAGGGTTTCTCCTTGGTCTTCTCAGGAATTGTTATAGAAGTTTTTGAAGCTCCTATTTTTTGGAGAATTTCAGCAGCAGCAGTAGTAGTGGTAATTAGGGTGAACCTTTTACCTGCTCGGCGCTTGATACGAGCAGGTTTTGGTGCATGATTGGATACAGCAGGAACGAATGCAGGAATCTTCTCCTTTTCAGTAATAGGAGCTTCCTTTTGGACTTCCTTCTCTGGAGCAATTTTGGTAAGGGGGAATTCAGTGGATATAGATCGTTGAATCATCCTCCCACTCGACTCATCAATCATAGGAAGTGAAATGGGATGGCGAAAAGAAAGAGGAACAATGCCAGAAAGATTTTTCTCGACATCATCCCAATAACCCTCTTTCTCTTCCTCTGACAGAAAGGGTAACATAATATCAACAACAACACAATATATATATAAAAATGCAAGAAGGAACAAAGCGAAGAAGTGCGAGGAGAAAGTACCTATACATTCCTTCAATTCATATGCCTAGTCTATATTCTTAATGTTGTATGTTGATCGCCCCTGGATAAAAGTCTTGATGCCCATCAGTTCTTCGGTACTCAAATCCTTGGGCCAATCAAGAAGAGTACCAACAGCCATCATCAGATAATCCGAAAAATCAAACCCCTAGTCAGTCTGAACCTGTTCGCACAACTAAAGTGAACTTTTGATGCCAAGAAGGCACTTTGTTGTCCTTACCCTTGAGAAGTCATCTTTTAGGACGAGCAGAAGTGGTATAAACAAATCTTTCGGTCAACCTCCCTATTTTGAAGAAGATTTAAAACATCTTCGCTGTGGGTTTTACCTTCAAAGCAGTACAGATAACCTCGAAGCAGTGCATCTCCCTAATTGCATTGCGATGAAGAACTATGGGGTTCACCCAAAAATAATTGAAGCATTCGACGAAGAAAGGAGTAAGAGGCCATCTTAAACCCGCTTCCATTTGGCAAAAAAAGAAGCCAAAATGAAAGTATTCCTTTGGAAGCTTTATCAGATCAACTCCATCTCTTAAGGAATCCAAAAATAACCTTTCATTTTATTTTGGAATATAGAGTCCAAAATCTTTTTGTGGATGTCTCAAATTCTTTCGAAAGTTGGCAAAATCACTCTTCTGGGCAGAAGAGGGAATATCGTGTCAAGTTTGGTGCAAGAGGGTTTGGAAATCAGTTTTAGGAGCTATTAGTTAAAGAGAAGAATTGCAGAAATGAGAAAAAGAAAACTCAGTAAGCACAGAAAGCACAAAAATGGCAGAAACTCAAGAGAAAAGAGAGGAAGCAGGTAAAGGTTCAAGAAAGAGATATGGGGTTGATTATATAGTGTGAAGATTTTGATAATGCCGTCCTCTTTAATTGATTCGAAATTTGAAATTGAGTCTCGAAATCTGAGAAGACGCTAAAATGAATATCAAGAAAGTAATCATTTTGAATTAACACGTGGCTTAACCCCCACCTATAATTCAAACACATATCGTTCGAGCCGCTTATTTTGTCATTCGCATTTAATGAAGAGTTATAATTACTAGAAGCTGAAAAGACAAGAACAAAGATCAAAGACGAAGTACTTCGACTATGAATAACACATCTCGTAAAGAAAACAATTCGAAATTATATGTTCCAACAAGGATTCCGAAGAGATCGTTCCTTATTGAAATAGGGGGGCCTCTAATAAGGACAAAATTTAAACACCCCATTTGGGCTAGCTAGGCCTGGATAACGTATGGATCCAAAAAAGCCCAATGGACTTTCAAAGCGATCTCTCAAAGAATCTAATTATACTTAGAGGAACTGGAGATACACTTTAGAGAGCCCACAAAAGCTATGACTTAGCAAGCCTTCCCTTACCCTGACCAAAAAAGGTCCACGCCTATACCCCTTTGACCTGCTTTTACGAAGAGGAGATCTTCATTAATGGATAGTCCTCTTAAGCAACGAAGAACGCTCATGATGAAGGGCTTCGTCTTCGAAAAAGTGACCCATCATATCTCTAGCATCAACCCAACTACCACATTGTATTAATAGTACGACGACTACACCTATCCCCACGTGAGATATAAAGTCATGATGACCTAGTCTGCTCTGGCAGAATCTATCCATCGGTCACATCCATCACTCACCAACTTAGAGAGAAGATTTGCATAGTATAAAAGGTTAGTTGCACCACCATTTCCAGGTAGCTTTTCTCTACATCTTCTTATCCCTTTCTTCTCTCTAAAAGAACTCATTGATCTTCTAGAATCACTACTTTCAGAAGATCATTATCTCTATTATTGCTATTGACTTGAGCATCGGAGAGCCTTAACCAAGCCCTTTGATGTTTTTTTCCTTTTTGCAGGGTTGAATAAGGTTGTTCATCAATAACAAAGCGCATAATCAACAAATTTAGCCCAATTCTCTTTTGTTGATCTTAAACCGATCATTTACTAACTTTTTTCTATTGAATTGAAAAATGCTCTTCTTTTCTCGCTAGTTTTAAGCTCTGGAATTTCTCTAATTTTGGTTTTCATATTATGGTAAAGCTTTTTCCTTATTTTTCTCACCATCCAAGCAACAATGCAATATAATTTTTTGTTTTAATCAAGAATTACCATGGGTCTAATTTTCTTAAAAAACTAAATTCAAGAGTTATTAAAAATCCATACCAGGACTAAGTGATTCCTAAATGAGGATTATTGCAATAAAATTATGTAGCATTAATTAACATTATTAATTTTTTTTTTTTAATTTGTGTTTTGTCTCAAATTCTCTCCTTCAAAAAAAATTTGGGTCACAGAGCGGTAACATGAATTTAATGAATGATTGGCTAATATAAGACTCGCAGTCTTGCAGCCACCTTGTCTTTTCTATTTTTTGCTTTTACAAACAAAAGAAAAAAAAAAAGAAAAAAAAAAGTTCTGCAAAAGCAAAAAAAAATCAAAAAGTGTTCCTTTTCTTCACTTTTTCCTTCTGGCAGGATATAGATCTTTCAGAAACTCAGAAAATTCTTTCTTTTTTCTTCTCTGTCTCTAATGGAGTAAAAATTGGAGAAGGAAAAAAAAAAAAAAATATATATATATATATATATATGGGCTTTTGTTGAATTCGACGGAAGTTTTTTTTTTATTGGTGGGCTTAATGGGGGCAGGGAATATCTCGATTTCGAGCTCTCAAAATGAGAATTTGAATATTAACAGTGAGACCCAAGTGGTTTTGAATATTTACGATCTCACTCCTGTCAACAATTACACCTATTGGTTCGGTTTTGGGATATTCCATTCTGGCATTGAAGGTTTGTAGCTATTTTCTTCTGGTTTTTCTTGCTTTTGCTTGTTATTTCGTTTTTGGTGATCTTCCCCAATTTTGCCTTTTGATGTTGAATCTGAGAGGAAAAGTTTAATGGGTTTTGATTTGTTTTTGTTTTCAATTCGAATATGCATTTATTTAATTTAATTTCTGGGTTCTAGTTATCAAGATAGTTCATTATGCAGTAGCCAATTCAAAACTATTTTATGCTTCTTCTTTTTTTAAATTTAATTGTTACTTTAAAGCTTTGAATGATTGATCTCTAGCTAATAGTAATTAATAGCCTATACATGTTTATAAACCCATAAATGTTTTAATTTCTTTCCAACTTTAGGGCTTGAAAAAGACTACTAACAAAATTTTTGATCGGTTTAATTGAGCTAAGACTTATACAATGTGCTGGGTAGATATGTTTTTGCAACATTTGTTTTGATTTGACTGGGTTGTATTTTTCCAGTATGATGTTATGTTATTGATATGCTCATTCTAGAATGATATTTCTCCTTTTACCTCTTTTCTTATGTAGATGTTCTGACGTGTGAGTTCATTCTTTGTTATGAAGGGTCCAACAATGTGAAATTCCTG
Source organism: Vernicia montana (assembly GCA_949750685.1). NCBI lineage: Eukaryota > Viridiplantae > Streptophyta > Magnoliopsida > Malpighiales > Euphorbiaceae > Vernicia > Vernicia montana. The sequence goes on from CATKHJ010058850.1 coordinate 21,175, forward strand.
TTTTTGATATGTTGTTGTGAAATCTTTGAGAGTATCTTTATACAAGTTGAGAGGAAAGACATGAATTTGACATTTGAATGTCTATGTTGATAGTCATTCTTTTATAATCTATTGAGCTAGATCTACTTCTTGATGCATATGAACAGTCCATGGTAAGGAGTATGGATTTGGAGCCCATGACTTCCCAGTCAGTGGTGTTTTCGAAGTGGAGCCGAGGAGCTGCCCGGGTTTCATTTATAGAAATTCCATCCCACTTGGCCGCATAAATATGCCTCCTTCTGAATTTCGGACATTTATAGAAACTGTGGCTTCTGAGTATCATGGAGACACCTATCACCTTATCTCTAAAAACTGCAACCATTTTACAGATGACATCGCACACAGATTGGTAGGGAAGCAGATACCAGGGTGGGTAAATCGTCTTGCCCGGCTAGGTATGAAGCATCCTTCCATGTGGTTTTTCCTTTAATTCTTCTTTTTGTCATTCATATATTCAATAAATTTTCTTGATTTTCTGCCATGTTGGTGTATGAACAGCTTTGGTCATCCTCATTGAGTTTTATGATTAATGTAGGTAATGTATTTTTGGATCATTTGAGGGTGTCTATGCAGAAGAACTGCTCAAAGTAGATTGCAATTATTTGTTATCAAGGAATTTGAACTCTCATAACATTAAGCATCATTATTTTAATTGATATAACCTCCCTTGAGTCACTTTCCTATTCATTATTAGGGATGGATCAATTTTATATTTGTTTTGTTTGTATGAATAAACTTGGAATTTCAAAAGATGACATTTGAGTTTTTTTATTCTTTTGGCAATGGTAGAGGCCAATAAGTAATGCGATAGTAAAATCTTGGTCTTGCAATCATAAGAGTGCTGGTTTGATTAACTACGTGCACAAATATTGATCAGCGGTCCTATCTCAAAATGTGCTCTCCTAATACTTCAGTTTGGTGGTATCATGATTGGATGGTGGCCTTTAGCACATTGATAGGAGGATTTGATACTTTGATAGTTTTGTGACTTACAAATTCCAAGTTTATGGCTTGGTTTATTCAACTGCTAAAATGAATATAGAAAAAGAAGAAAAAAAGAAGTCTTGTTTTCTTGCTTTACTTTGCCCATATCTGGTTGTAGTTTTTGCAGCACCATGGATGAATCAAATTAATGGTGCATGATTGGTCCGAAATTCAGGTGCACTATGCAGTTGTCTGCTTCCTGAAAGCCTTCAAGTAACTACCATTAAACAGCTGCCTGAATACCACGAGTGCTTGGGTGGGTATCCCTTTCTCGAACATTTTATCTTCTTGAGACTTCAATTAAAATCTCAAATATCGAAAAAGTTTGATTCTATCCTACAGTTGACATTTCTGACATGTTTGTTTTTTCCCTTTTTGGGTGACTACTAATTAAATCTGGAAGAAGATGGAAGTGAATCCTTGACGACCACCACCCCTCGTGAGTCAACGGAGATCGATGATGCAGACCAGGAGAAGCACTTGCTTTCTCCAAATGCTGCAGGTGGAGATGTGGCTTTTGTAAAAGAAGCGCACAAGTGAAGCTAAGGTGCCTTTCCATGAGAGGGTGAAAAAGATACGTTGAACCAGAATTGCGATAATCTTTGTCAGAGTGTTTGTGGCTTGGAATTCGAGAACTTGAAGGATGTAAACTTGCTTCTCACTCTTGGAAGGCTGAAAGTTGGGCAGTATAATTTGATTGTGTATGCATGTCTGTTCATTTGATTGTTGTAATCTCATTCAAAATTCTTTCACATTAACTTATTTCTTTGATTTATTCTCTAGTTCTTGTTTTTCTTTTTTCCCGTTTGTTTGTTTCAATTTGTTGCGACTGGAGCATCTGGATTTACGAAGTAGTCTCTGTGGTTGATGAATTGCACAAAACTCTGTATGAGCATTTAGAAATTAGAAGTGGAATTGACATCTTCAGTGGTTAAGCATGCCAAATAATGGTTTATTCCGAAGAAATGGTTTTGCAGGGACCAAACTTCTTTGTTGAAAAGATTGATTGCCAAGATGAGAGACTAATTTAACAATTTTGTTGTGTACAAGCATCAAAATGGTGATTCATATTTCTTGCTTAGACATGTAATTTTCTGTTTCTGTTCTTATTATGGGGCAAAACTTATTCCAATTATTATTACACCATTATACTTTTAATATCATGCTTCCAAACAGTTGATTAACAAGTAATGACCCAAAATGATATACAATCCCATGGTTCAGAAATGATGCTCAACCCAGGTTCAAGTACATCCAAAAGAACAGATTACTGATAGAAAAAATACAACTCTAATGTGTAACACACCCAGAAACCCTTTGGGCTACTTATTTTCACTTCCATCTATTCCACCCTTCTCTAAGCCGTTGCTCTCCATCTTTGCACACAGCATCACATCATGAAGAGGATCCCTCGAGCCCCAGTTTGGAACTCAGCCAAAGACAAACCTCGTCCATCTCTTCTGGGATTGTGTAGTGACCCAGCCTGCATATTTGAACAATTTATTAAAAAATTTTACTCGCTTAACTCGCTGAGACTTGACAGAAGGATTTTTTTAGTAGATTCCCCAGCTACATACCCATTGTATGAATTGAATAAAACATCTTTGAATCCAGTTGACTTCAAAACCCTTGAGGATTTCTCACCAAATTTATAAGGAACCACATCATCACCTGTGAGCAATTAAATACCCGAATGAAGTTGTGAATAGCTGCAATTACACACCACCTACAATGCTGGCAGGTGTTTTGTGATTTAAAAGTAGATGCATAAAATAATAGACATGGATTAAAAAATTCTAGGCATGGCATGCTTAACTCCAATGGCTAGGGAGTTGATAATGAGTGTTTTATTTAGTGAACAAGAATCACTAGAACAAATGCTGAACAAATTACATTGAAGAATATGAACAGATATTAAATCGCACAGTAGGGGCGGTCTTGAAACTAGTATTTTGTTGAACTCTTGAGGTTTTCAATCATGAATTTGTCCCACACTAATTTCTTTTTAGGTAATACAATTGCCCAAAATATGAAACATGACTCCAGCGAAAGATGTTCATGGCCATTTCATATTCCCATTAAACGAATTCGAGTGTGCACATTACCAATATTAATATCTGAGGAGCATTAACCTTTTTCTAAAGGACAATTCCCTGTTCTAAAAATAGATCCATAACGTGAAAACATACAAGCATGTTTCAAACGTATGCTTCCAGTAATTCTCAAGCCTAATAAATCACCTGTGCTTGCAAAATCAATTAATTAGGGAAGATACTGTTTGATAGGAAAAAAGGCTAGTAGAGATCCGTATCACCATTTCAATTTGGTCATTTGCTTGATGAACTGTTAATAGTAGTGATGCAAGAAGAGTAGAAGGGTCAAAGAAGAATCAGTTTTAATTGGAACTAGAACTGTAGCAAGAAAAAAATTTATTTCACCTGTCTAATATATATGATATCCTAACTAAGTGATATGTGTATATTAAGTTGATATTATTAGGTAGTTTTTATTAAGAATTTCATTTATTTAGGGCGTATTTTGTTTAATTTTATTTTGTATTTTGTGTTTTATATTTGAGAAAGGTTTTGAAGGTTTTTTGTAAGGTAAAAAACACTTTTAAATAAATGAAGAAAGAATAGGAAGCAAAAAGAAGCAATTATAAAAGTTGCTATGGTCAAAAAGAGTGCAACAATTGAAAGCTGAAATCTATCACGACCGTGACACTTGTCACGCCCGCGACGGGCTGAGTGCGATTCATTCTACATCTTATTTTGCTAACCGTCCTGTTAACCTAATTTTGGAAAGAAGTGGCAAACCAATATAAATAGGACATTAAGAGAGAGCTTAGAGAGGAGAAGAACAAGACCTAGAAGAATATTGAATCAAAGAAACACAAGATTGAAAAATTGGGATTGAAAATTGAGAGATTTAATTTCCTATTTTCTTCAAAAACTTGTACTTATGAATTTTTCTTCTCTTTGATACTTTGTTATTAGTGCAATCATGTCTAACTAATTCTATAGTTAGGAATTAATTTTTTAAAACACAATTTTTTTCAATTATCTATAAATCTAAGTTCATATGGTATATTGTATTTGTTGTGCTTAATGCTTAGTTTTGTTTGGTCAACAAAATTATGATTTATATTGTGTTATGCATTGAGAGATGGTGATGCAATATACCTACAAATACTTGTTTAATTACTAATTGATAAGAGATTATAATTAGTAATTAGGTATCCTTAGAATTCACTTAAATTTCTTCTCTTTGATACTTTGTTATTAGTGCAATCATATCTAACTAATTCTATAGTTAGGAATTAATTTTTTGAAACACAATTTTTTTCAATTATCTATAAATCTAAGTTCATATGGTATATTATATTTGTTTTGCTTAATGCCTAGTTTTGTTTGGCCAATAAAATTATGATTTGTATTATGTTATGCATTAAGAGATGGTGATGCAATATACTTACAAATACTTGTTTAATTACTAATTAATAAGAGATTATAATTAGAAATTAGGTATCCTTAGGATTCACTTAAAATCATATTTGAGCAATCAAGAAATAGGTTAGGACAATAAAAATTGGCTAAATTATTTTAAAAAAGCTTTAATTGTGATTTAATTGATTAGATATCGAGAGAATTTAATCAACGCTATTGGATAACCTGGATCATATCATCACTTAGAGATTAAAGGTAATTGATTGATTAAGTATGGATGAATATTGACTCCTAACAATTTAGTTATCATTGTTATTTATTTTAATTAAATCTTGTGTTCTTATTTAATTTTAGAATTAGAATTAATCTCTTAGTTTAATTTAAAATAAATTATTTAATTTAAGCCTTAAACAAAAGAAAAAAAGTGAAAACGATAACTCTATTCATCATATATTACTTATGGACTTTGTACACTTGCGGATTTCCCTAACAATAAGCACTGCTCAGGCTCAGCTCTTCTAGTTGGAAAGACCTAACTTAAGCTTGAGTTCAGCTGGAATAGCAAAAAATTTAGCCCAAAATCTGAGCAGCACACAAGTGAATCCATACAATGTGTTGTATTAGCTCAGATTGGTCACTTAAGAGACATCTAATTTCATTCCCATTCCTAGTTGAAATGTTTGCTTGAAATATTTTAGAGGTAAGTGATATAACTCCAACCCTTTCTAAATAAACATAAACAGATAATACAAGGCAAGCACATGAGATATGCTTATGAATACCTTTGCCATGACAAAGCATAAAGGGCAGGGATACAGCACGGTTTGCAGCCTCATCCACCCCCTCAATTTTGCTACTTAAGGTCCTGGCAAACAAGAATTTCAAATTATGACGTAGAAGTCAGTAGCAAGAGAGAGAGAGAGAGAGAGAGAGAGAGATAAAGTTTAAAGGAGAAGGAGAAGAAGACAAACTTTGAACATGGTAACCAGCCACTTAATCCAACAACTGCACTCAAATTGGCAGGGTATTGATTTCCGTTTCCATACTTTCCTAAAGTAAAGCAGATTGCGGAGTATAAGGAGGTAGCTGCACCCATACTGAAGCCTCCAATACCAAGTTTAACTGTAACATAGGAGATTACACTTCAAAGGATATTGAGACTACAACAAGTAGATAAGTGTTCCAAGAGGGCAGTATGACTTTTTTGCATGCGTTCTAAATCGATCCATTGTCTTCATGTACAAAGCATGATGTAGCCTCTCAGATTATATTCAGAAGAGTAGTTATTCCCATGAATGAAGTCAACATGCTAGACATTAATTGTTGATAATAAGAATGATCCAGATAGAGTAATATCAAGTAACTACACATCAAATAATAAATAACTGCAAGAGGAAACCTACTGTCAGTGGGTTCTGTTGATAACAAATTTGCAACATGTGCTGCCGCAGCATCCAAACCTTCAACATCATCAGGAGCATCTTCTGAAAGGTCCCCCACATCAAACCCTGATTTAAATCACATAGAAAATTTGGGTTATTTTAATTAGTATAACAAATAGTACAATTAAGTTTTAACTAAAACAAATTTTCTTTTTATATGAACTATCAATAAAAAATAAAGCTAGCAGCATAATCTCTTAACAGTCTACTTTTTTTTTTTCCTGAGCATTAGGGAGGAGGATTCGAACCTGGGTCAATTGCCCAAATAACACATGCACTTAACATTAGGCTATGCCTTAGTATGCCTCTTGACAGTAGACTTAATTATTTTCTTTTTCATACAAAATGCCATTACTGTACAACCTAAATATTGCCACATGCAGATAAAATTAACAAACATTTTAAGGGTTTAAATAAATATCTTAGATTACTTGAACTTACAAGCAGTGGATGGGAAGCCACCAAATATACTGATAGGTTGAGTTGGAGCAGTTGGGCATATCCATTTGATCTGCATTGCATAATTATAATCATCATGTAGTTATTTAAAACAATTCAGTTTCCAATCATAGGAATGTAAACAAAAGAATGGCTCACATAAGTAATCCTACTTGCATCTTATTCAAGCGTACTTACATTTGGAAGAGGAAGGGTCTCCAAGAGCTGGGACCAGCTGCCAAACAAGATTAAAATATATCACATCTTAGCCCATTATCCACAATGTACCCTCTGTGCAGCTAACATAAACTCAGAGAGGAGCACAATATCTGAATGATTAGCAGAACATGCCACTAACATATCACTTATGATGAAAGCAGTAGGAAAATGCTATTACCTTGATCCATTATCACCTAGACCATGTAGCCATACAACGGTAGCTTGGTGTTTACCTTTGGGCCTAACCACATAGGTCCTTCCAAACTCAACTGCCCTTCTAGCAGTTTTAGCGCCTGAAATTATGTTAAAATATGAATTAATGAGAAAGGAGTACATGTGTGAGTATGTGTATAAGCCACCAGGGTGATATAGAATGAAATATGTGAAGGATCATCATGAAAACTATTATACTTTCCAACCATGGAAGAAGTAACTAGATTAACCAACCAAAGTTAGCTTCAGCCATCAATCATTATCTATTGAGTATTGAGTAGAAGGAAAAGCCTCAGTAACAATCCTCATAGGTAACAAACAGAGAATAATGTACATGGTCGAACAAAATTCCCATTGAAACTATGGCTAAGGTTTGATCCTCCACACATGGAAAGGCTGAACAAATACCTTCTTTTACTAAGCCCAGTTGTAATAAAATGGAAAAACAAAGAAAGAGGAAATACACTAACCAGAACCCATGGAGGGACCAGTGAAACTCATATTAGCTCCTCAGAAACTGTTAATTGCAATAATTGAAAGAAGACAAAACCTGCAATTGCGCAACCATCAGATAATAAAAATTAAAAAGTTGGAACATTCAAACACAGAAAAAATGAAATCTAATTTGGGTTCATTGCCATTTCAACATCATTTTAGGTCGAATTAAAATCAAAATTTGAAAAAATTAAAAAGTAACATAACATTCGATGAGCATTTATAGATTCAAAACGCAAATGTTTAGCATCAAAAATTTGCCCTAATTAATCACACACATAAGTGCTTACGAATTCGAAAACTACACACGATTAACATTACACCTGAAGCCAGGAAATTAAAATCCATATAAAGCCAGGACAGATTCGTCTGGAAAATTAATTTAGGGTTTAGGCATTTACCACAAAAAGAAAGCTCGACTCTGATACCAAACGGCCTTAACCTCTACACTCCATATTTTTCTGTCATTATATCGTTTTTCTGTTTTGATTTTTAGTCGTTCTACGCACCGTTTTATTGTACATTCTCAATGTCTCGTCGTGGTCAACTAGGTGGACAAAAAAATATTAAATTATCTTCCATTGTATACATGTGGTGTTAAATTGATGATTGATTATACCGACGATCCTTTCTTCAGTGGCATACTACATATTTCGAGTTGGAGTTTTTAGTCTGCGTCAACTTTACTTTAAAAAAAAAATAATATTATTTTCGTTTTAAAAAGATTGTCCACGATTTCTTTTTAGAATATCCCAAAATACTAACCTACTCTCAAAATAGATATAGGTATTTTTTTTATTTTATCCTTATTAATTGAAAAATATAATACTTATTTATTTTCAAAATTAATATAAAAAAAAAGTAATAATAAATGAGTATAAGTAAAGGTATAAGTGAAAAAATATAATAAAATTTATGAGTTGGCAAATAATAAATAATATTTTTTTAAACTGTATGAGAAAAGAAAGTAGACAATTTTTTTGAGACGGAGAGAATATTAATTAAGAGTCTTGCTAAATAGATCAAAATACAATAGATCAACACAGATCAATAAGGGTTTATCTGTAATTTTTAAAAACTCAATGGATTCTATTGTTTAAGAATTTTGGAGGCAAAATTATTTCAATTAAGAGCCAAAATAATACATGAACAGCGCCAACTATGGGAACCATTTTCCCGCTTATTGATTTCCCTCCCTTCTATGCATTTAATTTTTTTTTTCTCTCCCTTCTATATTTATTGGTTTAAAGTCTTCCCTATGAGATACTTATCCTCTATTCTAACTGTCTCCTGCATACTCTGGAACATAAAATCTCTACGTAAAACAGAAGAAATCAAAATCTGATACTAAGATGGGAGATGAAGTAAGAGGATTGTGTCATACATTAGAGGATATTGTCACACCCCATATTTTGAGGTGAGACGATTCTAAGGCTTAGGGAGACTTAAAGTCACCAAAATCCGTAGAATCCAATAAACAGTATTATTTATCATGTAACCAATATCCAGAATCTTAACCGGCAAACCTATCAAATATCCATACACTCCAATACATATATACTTATATCACATTAAGTATTAATAATTATAATACACACTATTATATACATTATATGTATACAATCCTACACTTTTATCATTGACAATAATTATACAATATTTACATTAATACCATGGAGCTCTAATAACCGATGAAAAGACAAAATTAATATATATCACAGTATACAAGATACTCTTCAAGTGAAGTACTGGGACTTGGAAATTACCTTGCGGACTTCTCTAGAGCCCCTGAAAAATAATAAACCACTAAAATTTGAGACAAACTCAGTGAGTAAATAATAATATAATATAAATGCAGTAATAGAAGTAAATAGGTTCAATATAACGACATAAAGAATTTAATGAAAATAAATAAGACCATTTGCAATAACAATGTAAGTTCGGTTTACAGTAGTATATTCTTTTAGCATAAATCAGTAATTTGGAGACAGTGTGTCCCCTAGTGAATTGAGAGTATTGGCCTAAGCCTTGCTCTCCAATAATAACAGTAAACAGTTACATAAGACTTGTAACAACTCGACTTTCCGTCAAATTTTAAAATTCTATTTTAATAAGAAACTATCATCATATATATTTATAAGGAAATCTAAATTGATATAATTAAGGTAATGAGAAAATTATATGGAATTTAGTATTTAAATTTTGACTTACTATAATGTGATTATTGATAAAGAAATTATTTGATAGAAATTTTAAATAAACTATATTAGAGGTAGATAATTTATTT